>JARHVA010006621.1:410000-607500 GCA_037957365.1 Torreya grandis | reverse complement strand
CCAAACCATGAAGGTCAAAGGATGCTTTAAAAATATCCCTCTCACAATTCTCATTGACTCGAGCAGTACTCACAATTTCATCTATCCTTGCATTGCTAAGGCAACAGACTGCATTATATACCCTTGTTCTAACTTTGAAGTCATGACTGCTAATGGGGGCACATTGCCATGTAAAGGGAAGTGTAAAAATATGTGTATTGCAATCGGTGATTATAATTTTCACTCTGATATGTTTGTCCTACCCTTAAGAGGGTGTGATGTGGTTTTAGGGGCATAATGGCTTCACACATTAGGACCTATTTTATGGGACTTCTCTGAGCTTTGGATGTAGTTTACAGATAATGGTTAGAATCACACCTTAAAAGGGTTATTAATAGGATCTAATAGCATCATTAGTTCTCATCACATGGAATTTTTTTTGAAAAAAGGCTCACATGGGGTCATTACACAACTGCACTCCATTCAACTCTAGCCCCCCGCTCCTACTAACCACCCTACAGACTTACAAGCCATACTCAACAAGCATGCAACCATTTTTTTAGATCCATTAGGTTTTCCCCCTTTATGCCCTAAAGATCACCATATTCCTCTCCTTCTAGAAGCATCCCACCCAACATTTGGCCATACAGTTACCCCCTTCTATGAAAGATTGAAATTGAGAACTTAATCCGAGAACTCCTCAAGTCTGGAGTTATTCGCCCTAGCACCAGCCCATATTCCTCCCCAGTGCTTCTTATCCACAAAAAATATGGGTTGTGGTGCCTTTGCATTGACTTCCAATCCCTTAACCACCTCACTATCAAGGATAAATTCCAAATTCTTGTCATCGATGAGCTTCTTGATGAGCTCCATGGGCCAAATTCTTCTCCAAGTTAGATCTCAATTTTGGCTATCATCAAATTTGAGTGCATCTTGATGACATTCCCAAGATACCCTTTCATACACATGAGGGTCACTATGAGTTCCTTGTCATGCCATTTGGCCTTACAAATGCCCCTTCCACTTTTCAAGCACTCATGAATAAAATCTTTTAGCCTTTTCTCCGTCAATTTATTTTAGTTTTCTTTGATGACATTTTGATCTACAATCGCACATGGACCAAGCATCTCCAACATATTGATAGGGCATTACAATTGTTAGTAGATAATCAATTATGTGCCAAACAATCCAAGTGTTCATTCGGTCAAGAAGAAATCGACTATCTGGGGCACATTGTTTCAGCCAATGGGGTTCATGCGGACCCAAAAAAAATTAGTGCTATGCAGAATTGGCCTCAACCAACCACCCTCAAGATCCTTCATGGTTTCTTAGGCCTAATAGGATACTATCTCATGCTTGTCAAATATTATGGAAAGATCATAGCTCCTTTGACTTCCTTATTGAAGAGGATGCTTTCACCTGGGGTGCAACAGTTGATCAGGGATTCATCCAACTCAAACAGGCTATGTGTAGCACACCAATTTTGGCACTGCCAAACTTCACCAAAACATTCACCATAGCAAGTGATGCTAGTGGCATCGGCTTGGGTGCTATTCTTCTGTAAGAGGGCTGACCAATTGCCTTCACTAGCAAAGCCCTTTTTGGCCACAATTTAGCTTTGTCTACATATGAGAAGGAAATGACAACAATTTTACATGCAGTACAAAAATGGAGACCATACTTACTAGGAAACCATTTTTGCATCAAAATTGATAATCAAAGTTTGAAATATTTCTTGGAATAGTGGGTCTCAACCCCAACTCAGCAGAAGTGGGTCAACAAACTCATGGGTTATGATTACGAGATCATCTATAAGAAGGAAAAAGACAATGTTGTGGTTGATGCTCTCTTAAGAACCTTCAAGGACCATCCTTCCCTCTCTGCCATCTCCATGCCCATTCCTAAATGGTTGGAATATATCTAACAAGGGTATGTAAATGATCCCTCCTTATGCCACCTCATTCATCAATTGGCCACTAACCACTTTACAGTACCGCATTATTCATGGGATAGTGCTTCTCTATGATACAAGGGTCATTTAGTGCTTCCCCAAATTCTAGACCTACATCAAGCTGTCTTCCATGAAAATCCATGCTTCCCCCTTAGTAGGGCACTCAGGGTTTTTCAAAACCTATGAGCAAGCATGTCAACACTTCTTTTGGAAAGGCATGGAATCCAAAATTAAATAGATGGTGGCTGAATGTGATACCTGCCAATGACACAAAGGTGAAACCACATTGAATCCTAGTTTTCTTGTGCCCTTGCCCATTCCTACTAGGATCTAGATATATATTTCCATGGATTTCATTAAGGGCCTCTCTAAATTTGGGGGAAAGACAGTGATCCTAGTCGTAGTCGATCGCCTCTCCAAATATAGTCATTTTTGTGCACTCATCCACCCATACACAACCTCCAAAATTGCACAAGTTTTCTTGGATTAGATCTTCAATCTTCATGGCATTCCTTCTTCAATTATCTCAGATCGTGATGCCACTTTCACTAGCCATTTTTGGATGGAACTATTTCATCACACAAGCACACAGTTAAGAATGAGCTCTGGGTACCACCCATAAATAGATGGCCAAATAAAAATAGTCAACAAATGCTTGGAGACCTTCCTTCATTGCTTTTTTTTAGAACAACAACATCAATGGGCTAAGTGGCTTCCCCTAGTTGAATGGTGGTATAATACCTCGTACCACACTTCCACCAAAATGACTCCCTATGAAGCAATTTATGGTTAAGCACCACCACCACTTCATCCCTATAATCTCGGCAGCTCACTAGTTCAGGCAGTTGACACTACTCTTCATAACCAGGATCAAATTCTCCACACCTTGCGAGACAATCTCCACATGGCATAGAACCAAATGAAGCAATAGGCTAATCAACACTGCTCTAAGCATACCTTTCAACCTGGTGATATGGTCTTTCTTCATCTATAGCCATACAAATAATCATCACTAAAACTAAAAGGGCACCAAAAGCTTGCTCTAAAGTTTTATGGCCCATATAAGGTTCTCCAAAAGATTGGGTCGGTTGCTTCCAAGTTAGAGCTTCCACCTTCCTTCCAAGTTCATCTTGTCTTTCATGTCTCCTATTTGAAACAAGTTCTTGGATCCAACATCTTTAATGCATATAATTTTACCAACACTTGATAATGAAGGCTGCATCCTTCTCAAGCTAGAAGCAATCCTAGATAGGCACACCCACCAACTTCGATCCCACTCCATCACAGAGGTCTTAATGCAATGGCACGGCATGCAACTAGAAGATGCAACATGGGAACCACTCTTCTAGATTCAACAACAATTCCCACATCTAAAGCTTTGAGGGCAAATCTTTTTTTTTAAGAGGGAGGGGATGTTAGGAACCCATGCCTTACCCGTATTAGTGTAATAATTGTTATGGACGCATATGCTTTGTAAGCCATCCCTTAGAGCTTATTTGAATTGTCCCACATACAAGAGAAGTAGTAGTTTTTAGAATAGAGTTAGTATATAAGTAAGTGTTGACACCCAATGAAGGCATCCATGAATTCATTGTATTGAGCTTGCTCAAAGGAGGTTACCCCCTCGAAGTGGCTTGTGATCAATATAAGTTTTTTGTGTTTCTGTTATTGGTAAGAGTTATTTTATTTTTGCATATTTTGATTAAATCTATTATAGGAGGTAATCTATTGTAGGAGGTTCATCACAATGTGAACAATGTCAAATGAATCCCTATAATATTTAAGATTAATAGATATTTGAATATTTTAAAACAATGATGATGTCATATGCACTTTTTGAAAACCATATTGTCATTATCATTAATATTTTAGAGTTCACCCTAACATAGTTAATAGTGATTTCATCCCTTGTAGTTTCAATATAAGGTTATTGAATACTTATTTAGATATGTACAAGTTTATTGACACATATACTAACACTTTACATCTTAATTTGACTCTCATTTTGAGGACCTAAGATATTTGGGTAAGTGAATGAAGTTAGGCGATAAAAAAAGGTTTTCCTATAGATATATTTTACTTGAAATTGAGAAATCTAAATCTATATAAATAATTTGAGATGGCTAAATTCAAAATTTGAAGATGTTATAAAAATATGAATTTTATAATTTTAAGTTTAGTTTTTAAAACACTATTTAAAAAAAGATTAAGTATAACTAAGTAAAACATTTAAAATTTGAAGAGGAAATCCTAATTTTTTGGAAAATAGATAGTCGGTTGTATGATCCCTTATCTTTTTTAACAATGTTTATATTATTTTAAAATTTACATAAGATTATCTAGTTTGTGATGTATATTTTTTTAATAATTTTTCAATGGACATATTTTTTAATTTATTTTATAAGTAAATATATTTATAAAAATGTCATAAAAATGGATAACCAGCCATGTGACCCACCTAACTATTCAGAAAAATAAAAATTACTTTTCTTTAGTGTATGTAGAATTATGCCTAATTTGTGGCCACACACACACACACATATGCATTTGTATCAACACATATAATTTATTTGTGTGTGTGTGTGTGTGTGTGAATATATGTATGTACATATATGTATATATTTGTATGTTTGTATGTCTATATATATAGGCATACAAACATACAAATATATATATATATATATATATATATATATATATATATATATATATATATATATACGCCAAACTAGCCATTCATCCATTATAGGCTGAAAGTGACACAAAAATACCATATCTATTTATGACCAAATTAAATACAAATAATGGGTCAAACACTCTAATGCATCCCAAACATAGCAAAGTTGATTTAATGATGTCAAGTAGTTAAAAAATCATTGTCTTAATATAAAAGGAATTAACCATCACATCATGTTAACCACAACCAAATTTCATTATGTATCACATAAACATCATGAAATATGTATAAAGATGACATAAATATATTTTATGATATGGACATGTATTACATCACATAAATCATTCATATCATTTAGGAATTATGCACATTAGGTGACATTGATCATACCATACATATTACATATGTAATATAGTATCATTGAATGTTGATAGACTTGTTAAGTCATTGATATATTTAATTAATAGATAGAGTGAATTAGATACATCCAATTACACTAATAGACCTTGGCCCCTATATTTATTCACTATAAATGCATATCTAAATCTATTTTTGGATTCTAGGTGACAATATATTATGTCAATTAAACTATGTACTATGTCAATGCCAATGAAACTCTATATCTATATAATGGTGGGTGGTCCATGATCATGTTAATTTTAACTGGTGAAATATGGTTACACCATATCATTCATTCCTATTTATTACAATTGAATTTTCTAAACATATTATGTATGTAATATAATTCATATTAATTCATTCACTTGGAGCAAACAAACCCTATATATATATGGGATATGGATATGGCATTGATTCATTGTGGTCATACCTATATCTAATAAAGCAAAGTGGAGAAATTATTCAACTTGTTAAGACCATGATTCAAATATTACAAATTCAAACCCTGTTCACTCCTCACCATCTTTAGATAAATATAGGGATAGGTGAGTTCCCACACACACACACACACACACACACACACACACACACACACACACACACACACACACACACACACACACACACATATATATATATGGGACCTTAATAAAATAAATTGATTAAGTCTATGTCTATAAATAGGGACCTTATCATCATCCCTAATCACTCCCTCATTAACCTCATATTCCCTCATCATATATATTTATTCCCTCATCATCCCTCATCCTACCTAATCATCCTTAATCACTCCCTAATTTACCTTGATTTTTCATAAACACACCCTCATTGACCCTCAACATCCCTTATCATCCCTAATCGATCCCTCATCAACCCTCATCATAAATCATCATTCCTAATCACTCCCTCGTTATCCCTCATCATCCCTTGTAGTCCATATTCACACCCTTATTGGCCATCATTGTCCCTCATCATCCCTAAACTCTCTATAATTTGCCCTTGTTGTCCTTCATCATCTCTATATACTCTATAATAAGTCCTCATTATCCCTCCTTATCCATAATTACTACCTAATAAACCCTCATCATACCTAATCATACTTAATCACTCCCTCCTTGACCTTCATCATCCATAATAGTCCCTATTTACACCTTCATCAACCATAATTATCCTTCAACACTCCCTACTTAGCCCTAATTTTCCTCATCATCCCTCTTCATCTTTATTCACTCCCTTACCTTCCCTAATCATCCCTTATAATTTGTGGTGTAAAATGATTGTGCTATATCTATATATAGTGATAATATATATTATTTGGATGACCTATATGATAGTACCTATTTCCCATTCTTTTATTTAGTGCCCAATGACCATTCAAGATATCCAAAACCTCTCATTTGGTTAGAAGCAAGTACTCATTTTTTAGTATATCTTTTATTTCCCATTCTATGTGTTTCATCTGAAGCATGTGTTTCAACATCCATTCAATAGGAAAAATTGAATGAATCAATATTACACACATGGGGTAGATAAGGTAATTGAGATAATATATATTACCCATATATAAATTCTATGTAATTCATTTTCATGATCCCTCATCATCCTTAATCATTACCTCATCAACTCTTATTATTCATAATTACTCCATAATCGACCCTCATTATCCATAGTCACATAGTAATCATATCTCATCCTACCTAATCACTCCCTCATTAACCCTCATCATCCTTCATCATCCCTAATCATTCTTTCCTCATCTCTCCTCATCCCTAATCACTCCATCCAATACCTTTATGGTGGGTGCAGTGGATTTCTACTTGTTCTTGATAATACCTAATTACTCCTTTCTCTATATAGGTTATAATTCTCCCTCTCCTTTAAAAATATGTCTTAGTCAATACCCCATCATATAAATTTGAAAGAGTGTGCCAATATATTTGAATAACATTCAAGAAATCAATGTCGATTCCTATAGAGAGAGCTCCAAAAATCCAAGAGAGCAAAAATATGCATTAACCTATTTATTGAAAAATGTGAATGAGTTGATTAACCTTCCAAAAAGGAAAAGTGGGGTACATATAGAGAAAATTAGGGAAAAATGAGGAATCCTCTAATTTTATTAATTAATTAATTAATTAAAATTATATAAAATTAGCTTATGGACCCTTTATAACTAACCTAAGGAAGCTTAAATACATATAAAGGCCATAGAGCCATGTAGGAAAAACCTAATGGGATAAAGCACTACAATAACACCCCCCCTTAAGCGTAACTTAGGTGAGATGAGAACTGAGTCCCAATATTGAAATCTTGATGAGGCACCCAAGTACATAGTGATGAACCTCCCTAAGAGGAAGAAGAATGTGGAGTAGTCTTAACCCCAATGGGAGCTCACAAATGAACAAATTTACTCTCTATGAAAGGCTTGGTTAGAATATCTACAATTTGCTCTAATGTTAGATAGTATTTAAGATCAATGGATTGATCATTGATAAGTTCCTTGATGAAATGCATGTGAATCTCTATGTGCTTGGTACTTTAATGGAGAAACATATTCCTACAAACTAGATAGTGCTTTGGTTATCACAGTAGATGATTATTGGATTATGAAACTAGACACCAAACTCAATGATAATCCCTTAAATCCAAATTACTTTAGTGGTGGCATTGACAACCCCTTTGTATTCTACCTCTATAGATGATAAAGCAATTACATGTTGCTTCTTACTTGACCAAATTATTAGACCTGAATCATGTAAGAAACTATAGCTTGAATTATATTTTCAACTTTGAATATCTCTATCCTAATCTAAATCTATGTATCTGATCAAATCAACCTCTATTCTTACTTTGTAGTATATCCCATAGTTGTGAAAACCCTAAATGTAGTGAAGAATCCACTTTGTTGATTTCCATTGAAAATCATGTGGCTCCTACATAAATTGGGAGACCAAACCAATTGCATAGGATATGTCAGGTCTAGTGTGTGTGAGATAGAGAATACTACCCATGAGTTGTTGATATAGTGTTACATCAATGAGTGGTGTAGGACAATTAGCCTCATGTTTCACACTAGATAAGAAGGGAGTGGGAGGTAGGTTACAATCAACCATGTTAAACCTTGTAAGAAAATCAAGAGAATACTTAGATTGTGATAAATTTACCCTAAAATGTGACTAAATTATTTTAATCCTAGGGAAGTAGTGTGACAATCCCATGTTTGTCATTGAAAATCTATCTAAAAGTATAGTTTTCACTACTAAGATGGATGATTGTGATCTCCCTACAATCAGTAAGTCATCCACAGAGATAATTAGGATCAATAGATAATTATGTTACTAAAAAATGTAGACATTCATATCTAAGTGGCATCAAGTGAACCTGACTATGAGGAGAAAGGAATTGATCTTAGCATACCATGCCTGAGGGGCATATTTGAGTGTATAGATAGATTTCCTAAGTTTATAAACCAAGAAGGTATCTTTCAAAAAGCCTTGTGATTGATCCATATATATCTCCTCCTTGAGTTCACCATGTAAAAATTCACTCTTTACATCCATTTGTTGAACATTGCATCGATGTGTGGCTATGATGGCTAGACTGAGTCTTATAGACGTCATCTTGGATATAAGAGAAAATGTCTCAGTGTAGTCTATACCAAAATCCTATGAAACCCCTTTATAACTAAATGAGATTTGTACTTATCGATTGACCCATCTGTACCATACTTAGTCTGATAAACCCATTTACACCAAACCAATTTTCTTATTTTAAGAAGAGGGACCAAGCCCCATGCTTTATTCCTGATTGGAGAACTACACTCTTCTTGATGAGTAGAATCACATTCTAGAATGCTAGATGCCTCATGAAAGGTTTCTAGATCTAATACAATGGCCAAGTAGGCATGTGGTTTCCCTTGAAACTATGATCATGTCTACCTTGTATCTGATGGATTTCTAGCCCATCCTCTAACACTTTTAAGTGTTTGTCTAACCCAAATTAGACTAGAATTGTATGAGATTAGAGAATCAAGAGGTGATTTCTCATCATCTATAGTGTGAGTGTGAGATGTAGGAGGAGAATCCACAACACTACTCTCATTTTTTGAACTTGAATAATAATAAGATTCATCCTCATCATCAAGAGGATCTTGAGGTGGATCTATGTCACTGTCTAAAGTGGAATCAATGTCTAGTGAGACTTTTAAAGAGTATAGAGTACCAGGATTATGTTCAAGTGAGACCTCATGAAAATTGGCACTCCTTTAAATGAAAAACTCATGAAATTTAGGATAGAGAATCTTATATCCCTTAACACCCTCTACATATCCCACAAAGATGCAATACTAACTCTAAGGGTCTATTGCCTAGCATCTATTCTTAGGAACACTAACCATTATTGGTGATTTAAACACTCAATAATGATCTAATGTAGGCTTGTGACCATCCTATGTTTCAAAAGGAGTGATTCCATTCAAGTCTTTGGGTGGAACTTAGTTCTAAATGTAGCACACATAGTTGATTGCTTTAGTCCAATATTGAGGAGCAAGAGACTTTGATTGAAGCATGTAGTTTTCCATTTCCTTCAAGGTATGATTCTTTAATTCAACCACACCATTCTACTGAGGACTATATGGAACTATGTGTGGCATAAATCCCCTCTAATGTGAAAAACTACTCAAACCTATTGTTGACATAATCTTTTCCATTGTTATTCCTTAAGATTTTGATGGAACATTTTGACTACATCTCCACATGTGCTTTGAAGTCCTTAAAGTGATCAAAGACCTCAGATTTTTTTTTGAGAAAAAACACCCAAGTGTACCTTGAAATGTCATTGATTAATGTGAGCATGTATCTTGTCTTATTGAATGAAGGTTTTGTAAATGGTCCTACTAAGTCACTATGGACTATCTCTAGCTTTTATTCAGCTCTCCATGCTTTTCCCTTGTCATATTTCTCTTATGGATGCTTACCAAGAATGAAAAAATTGCATAGGACATCTAATAATTTGACTTTAGTAATCCTATAACCATGTCTTGATGATTGAATTGATCTAGGTAATGATAATTTAAATGGGCAAACTATTCATGTGATAGTTTGCTCACTCCATCTACATGAGTAAGTAGTATAGTTGAGGACAGATCTGGGGTAAATTTTGAGAAGGTATACAGCCTACAGTAATGATTAGCATTCCCATAAGCCACTATGGTGTCACTATGTAGCTTCTTGATGAACATTGAATTAGGTGTGAACTTAACTCACTTACCTACACCTACTGGAGTGATTTGATATATTGATAAAAGATTAGTGAATAGGGAAGAAACACACACAACATAATTAAATGTCCCATCACTTAATTCTACCAATACTTTATTTTTGACTTCTACCAAAGTGTCATCACCCATGAGAATTTAAGGCATAGAAAATGGCTCTATTTCTAAAAATAGATCCTCTAAGGAGGCCATGTGGTAGGAAGCACCCGAGTCAATAACCCAAGTTGAAGTGTAAGAAGCTACTACAACAAGTGCCTTGCCCTTAATATTACCCCTTTTTTTGTCTTTACCTTTTGTGTAATCTTATGTTAATATGTTGTATGATGAAGATTAAAGAACATTGATGTTTTTCGTAAGCATCTTAGTCAAGGTGTCAATCTTATTTTTCATGCACTAAGATTCATTATGCCCAAGTTTCTTACAAAAGTTGCATTTGAGTTTCTCCTTCTTAGGTTTCCCACTTGAGGAGGACTCATTTGATGATGCCTTAGGCTTGGAATCTAATTTTTTATTCTTATTATGTTAATGATTAGTTTTAGACTATTTCTTCTCCTATTTGTGACTACTAGAAGGCTTCTTCTTATCCTGATTGACAATCAAGGCATGTGATTTTTAAGAATTTAGTGTACTTATTTGAACCAAATTATCTTGATCTCAAGTCATATCGATAACAAACTCATTAAAGGATGGAATTTTCCAAGTATATCCAAGTGCACATTTGGTAACATGAAATGTAGAGACAAAAACTAAATAGTCATGACCCAATTATACAAACACAGATAGAATCAACTGGTCATCTATTTTCTCAATGCCAATTTTTCTCAACTATAATCTTAGTGATTTAAACTTTGTAAAGAAGTATTTTAGGGTGTCATAGTCACCTAGGATCAATGTGATGATCTCATTCTATAGCTCATGACCCCTCATGATGTCTTGTACTCCAAATATATTATCTAGGGTTGTCCATACTTCATTCATAGTTTTTGTAGATTCAACATGAAATAAGAGGTCGAGAGACATTGACAAACATAGAAACCTATAGACCTTGTCACATATGTTATACCACTTAACCTTTTATGTATATATAGATGGAAAAATTTCCTCACCCATAGTAATCTGATAGAGTCTTTTACCTCTTAAAGTGAGTTGTATTTTAGACTTCCATTCTAGATAGTTAAACAATGTGAGTGGTTCTATGTTTAGATCCATTAGTGTAGATTAGAATGATTTAAATTAAAAAATTGAAATGAAAGAAAAAAAATACAATGCACACAATACAAGTACCCCCTAAACTATTAATAATACCCCCCTTAAAGTTAAAATGCACACACACTCAGTATTAGATGTTAGGTACAATTGAAAATGAATCTATTAGCAATCAATGTGAGAAAGTATGAGAGGGACATCAACCACTTATGATAATGCATCAAAAGAGGAAAAGTATAAAGACTTGAAGAGAGTTTTAAGCTATTACACCATGTATAAAATCGATATTATAAAAAATTTAAAACAATGTCACCAATGCATAGAACTTAAGAAAATATGCACTCTCAAAAAAAATAGCACCAAAAAAGGAGCTACAGATTGTAATTTATATCACTTATTGGTCCATACTCCCACATATTCATGGACCCTTTCCTAAAGTGGATTTTTTTCTAGACTTGTGTTTTTTCATCCAAAAATCTAATAAAAGAAATAAATTAACTCTATTTATTCATTACGTTTTAGCTAAAATTTGTCTCCCTCTCAAACATCACACATGGTTTCACAACTACATTACTTTAGGTTCTTGCAACTACTTTACTTATAAAAAGTTATGAGTAGTTGAGCTTGAGAAACCCAATTACTTCTCAATATATTCTAAGTTCTTCAAACTCCTTTACTTATAATGTAAATGTGTAATGAGCAATCACCTTTGGAAAACCTAGATTGGCCTTCCTCAATGCATTTCATGTTCTTCAACCTACATGCCTTATTACTTATAAAGCAAGTAATGAGTAATAAGTAATCAACCTCCACAAACACAAATGGGTCTTGCTCAATATCAATTGAATTCATCGAATAACATGACTTATTACTTATAAATCAAGTAATGAGTAATAATTAGTCAACCCCCACAAACTCGAATGAGTCTAACCAATGTTGATCATATTCTTGTAGAAGTTAGACTACCTCAAAATCCTGAATTAGTCTACTAGCAAGTTGTCATGCCAAAAAAACCTGATTACTTATAAGTAATTATGTTGAAGTTGAAGCACTCTGAAAGCCCAATTTAGTCTAGAATCAAGTAATTTCCCTCTAAGAACATGATTACTTCCAATTAATTGTGTTTTGAGATGTTAAAGTAGTTGAAGAACCTAATTTGGTCTATAGAGAGTAAATTAGGGTTTACAAGCTGTATTACTTCATCTATATAGATGTTCGACTAGATATAAGAAATGGATTTTCTAAAAAAATCTATTAATTTTTTTGAAAAACTAAGAACAATCTATTGAACATCTCAAAAACCCCATAAAATTTATGCAAATGGATTTTTCATCAAAGGCCTTTTGACATGATTTTCAAGGTAGATTACTAAAACGCCTCTAAGGTTAAAAAATGTTGACCAAGACAAAAGAAAAACCAACAAGGTGAATGCATGGAGAATCTTACCAGGGAGTCAAATACATGAGACTATCAAGATAGATCTAATACCATGAAAGAGTGTGCCCAGATCTCTAAATAATGTTTAAGAAATCAATGTTGATTCCTGTAGAGAGCTCCAAAAATCTAAGAGAGGAAAAATATGCATTAACCTATCTATTGCAAAATCTGAATGAGTTGATTAACCTTCCAAAAAGGAAAAGTGGGATACATATAGAGAAAATTAGAGAAACATGAGGAAGCCTCTAATTTTCTTAATTAACTAATTAAAATTAAATAAAATTAACATATGGACCCTTTATAACTAGCCTAAGGAAGCTTAAATACATAGAAAGGCCATACAATCATGTAGGTAAAACTTAATGGGAAAAATCACTACACTAAAAAAATTATTTGTTTTAGTTATCATTCAATAGGAATGAATGGAATGAATCAGTCTTGCACACATGGGGTAGATAAGGTCACCTATATAATAGATATTACCCCTATATATTAATATGATGCATGACATTTTCATCATCCATCATCATCCTTAATCACTCATCATAGACCCTCATTATCCCTAATCACTCCCTGATTTACCCTCATCATCCCTAGTCACTCCTTTATCATCCCTCATCACCCCTAATCACTCCCTCCTCATCCCTTATGATACATAATAACTCCTTAATTGACCCTCAACATCCCACAATATCCTTAATCACTCTTTAATTTTTTCTCCTCATCCCTAATCACTCCCTCCAATAACTTTATGGTGGGTTTAGTGGCTTTTTACTTATGCTCAACCATCCTTGGTTACTCCTTTTTATATGTAGGTTAAAATTCTTGCCTCATTTTATGATATGGATCATTCAATGCCCCTTTCCTTTATATATAAGTGATAATTACCCCTCTACTAATTTTAAATCATCCCTTGATAATTCCCTCTCTCTTTTATACCTTAATTTTATAATTCATCTTTATCTATTTGCATGCATGATAATGACCCCTCTCATTTTAAGATATGGCTTGGGTATTCAACCAGGTATCTGATATCAAAGATATGGTTAGGTAATATAGTTATAGTTAGGATTAGATATGGGTATTTAATATATAGATATGGATTAGGTATTTTATCATGTAGGGCATATAAAAATAGGTAATGTAGGTAGGGCATAGTCAAGTAGGTAAATTACTAAGGGCATATTAAATTACAAGAAGGTATGTAGGTAACAGTGAAGAGCAAGATATGGCTATGTATTTAGGTAGGGTATACTCAAGATCAAGATATGGCTTAGATATTTAACTGGGTAGGTCATACTCAATTAGGTAAATTATAAATTAAATATATATGTATATATATATATATATATATATGTATATATATATGTATATATATACATATATACATACATACATACATACATACATATATATATATATATATATATATATATATATATTACATATGTAATATGACTCAACACTTTGTTTATCATTATATCTATTAGGAATCAAGCTTCCCTTGCCAACAACAAAAGTTAAGTAGGTAGCGACAAAATATATGCAAACTATAAATTAGTAATTAATATTCCCTTCATAACTAAGAATCTATTATAGAAAGGGAAAGTAGGTAGGAGAAGAAATAATCTATATATTTGGAAGTAAGCTTCCCTTTCCTTATCATGTAGGGCATAGTTAAGTAGGTAGGGTGAGAACAAATATATCTATAATAAAATAAGATTCCATTGATATTCATGCCTTAACCTAGAATAAAAAATATGTTATATATTATGAATGAAAACTTACCTTTATAGATACACCATAATCCCTTGTTATCTATTATAAAAATATTCCCTTAATATGCTATTAGGTGAAACAAAGGTAGATATCAAGAAGACAAGCTTCCATTACCTTACTCCTTAGCATAGATGAAGTAAGGAGGTCAAGTTCCCCTTGGCTTATCTAGTAGGTAAAGTTTGAGATCAAGGTAAGGCCTTCAAAATTATGCCATACATATATCTATGGTGTGGGCTCAATTCTTACACTATTGTTTAATATATTATATTAGGGATCATGGCATAATTAGAGTATGGAAGGGCCCTATTTTGTCCTTTAAGGCCCACCAACCATGTTAAATTTGTAATTATCCCCTCCATAATATATTATATTAAGTAATATATACTTCACTCCATTTATAGATCAATTTAGTTATAAATCAAGTTGGGTATAGAGAGATTTGGGTTATCAAACACACTATACCAATTCCCTGATTGGGAGACACTCTACCATATATGTGACCACCTATCTATCTATTTTTAAATCTAATATGGACATACTATCAATGACATATATAAAAATTGAGAACCCAACTATGGGGTTAGGATTAGAATTTTTAACTAGTCTCTAATCACTTTATATATATAGATATAAATTATGATCCTCAACTATGATATTAAGATTTTTAGAATCCCAAATCAAAAATTATATATGTAATAAATATAATTTCATCCCACCATTTAATCACTTGTTTTCCTATTTATTTTAGGTTGGGGCTCTGGATACACTCTCTCTCCATAGTCTAGGCATGGGTCACCATATAGATCTCTAAATCCTACCAGACAATCATATAATAAATCCAAGTTAATTATTTGAGTGAAGGAGGATGAGTGAAATAGGATTAATGAAATAAGAGTTTTTTCAAGACTTATTTGAGTTATTAAATTTTGTAATTGGAATAAAATCTAGTCAAGCACAAGAAGGAAGCCACTGCACCCACCATTAAGGTACTAGGACTGATTAGGCATGAAAATGGAATTAGTATGGATTATGAGGGGTGATTATGGATTGATTATGGATGATAAAGGAAGATGATGGTTAGTTAAGGAGTGATCTAATACGATAATGGAGTGATTAGGGATGATAAGAGATGTTGAGGGTTAATGAGGGAGTGATTAGGGATGATAAAGGATGAGGAATGAGTGATTAGGGATGATGAGGAATGAGGAGGGAGTAATTAGTAATGAGGAGGAATGAGGAGGGAGTGATTAGGGATGATGAGGGATGAAGAGGGAGTGATTATTGATGATGGGGAATGAGGATAGAGAGATTATGGATAATGAGGGATGGTGAGGATTAATTTGGGAGTGATTAAGGATTATGAGGGAGTGGTTAAAGATGATGGGGAATTATTAGGGTAAATGAGGGAGTGATGAAGTATAATGGGGAAAAGGAGGGAGTGATTAGGTATGATTAGGGATGAGTAAAAATTGATTAGGAATGAGGTAGGGATGATGAGAAAGTGAAATTAAAATAAAATGGTCATTTGGTGTGCATAAGTCATCAATGTGACTTATATTTGCCAAATCACATCACTATCAATTGAATTCAAATTGAATTAGGGTAATTTTGAATACATGTGACATAAATTATTTACATTTCCATGGTCACAAGTTGATATGGGGTTATTTTTATCATTTTTGGCAATAATGGAGATAATCATAATTAAAATAAACATAGATTGGTGGTTGGATGGTCAAGGTTCATAGTTAGACTTACTTTGTCACAACCACAAATATGTTTCTTGAATTTGAAGAGAAATAAGGTGGTCTTGAATAAATGCACCTATTTTTTTGTTTTATCCTAATAATAACTAGATATCATGCTTTTGTGTCACTTTTAGCCTATAAAATACCTAATCACAAGTGAAATAGACATGATTAGATGGTTAGGTGAGTATAGGTCACCAATACAATCTATGCTTCCCTGTGCACACCAATTTTTTATTAATTTAAATAATATTAGGGTGAAAACAATTAAATGTGGTCTAAATTCTCCCTACTTACCTTATTCTCTAATGATTATGGTATTGTTGTGTCACCTTTTTTACTATAATAGACATAATCATAAGTAAAATTAGAATAAAGGAGTGGTTGAGTGTGCATTAGTTTACATACTTTAATTTTAACAAACCTAGGAATGTTATAAATGTCAATAATACATCTAGATGGTACCAAAACCAAAACAATGACTATATGTTTACCCAAAATAGACACCAATTATAAAATTTATGACCGATATCACTAAGTTCAATATTGAAACACTAAAAATTCCTAAGTAATAACCATAATAGGTTTTGAAAAATTATCTCCCACATCATAAGTCATGTAGCTATGAGACCAATTCTACTAGATAAAGAGAGACCCTAATTTATTATATTTATTAAAATAAATTTAAATTATAATGAATATAAATGTATCTTATACTAAAAATTTATTTTAATAAACCATAACCCTTGCCCTACCACCTTCTAATTCACCCCATTTTTGTATTTTATCCCTTAAATAATATCATTGAAACATAACAAATACACTACGCACTATAACACATATGCACATTCATTATTTTAAATTATAAACATGTGTATCTTTTCCATTTCAAATTTATATAGATAAAATATTGTATGCATTATGGTTTGGCAATCACTAAGCCTCAATTCAAATAACATTTATTTATTATTACTATAAAACATACATGTTATGTAATCCCATGTACACATAATGCTAAAATGTTTATGAACTTATCCATTAACTACATGTATTTACACACTTTTATAGTGAAAATAATAATTTCATGGAATATACATGGTGTATGAGATTGTCACACTATGATTGTCTCTAAATATATTCCACATAAATACAAAAAAAGTGTTTATTCACCCAAAAAAGGGCCCAGACAACTTTTTTTGTAATTTTTATATGTTGTCCCTTTTATACATAAAAATGTTACAAATTTTCTCACCTAACTTATTCCTGGAGTGAAATACACATAGATCTATCATAATACATTTTCAACACATGATACTTAGACACAACATATATGCATTATTATGTTCTTTGTCAATCTAAAAGGATAAAATTGTTCTCATCATTTATTACTACATTATATGACTAGAGAATATTATATCACTATCTAGAGTATACACTTTTATTGATGATACTTATAAAAATATTATCTTTGGCATCCATGCATTGCAACTTGCTATTGTTTCCCTTATTTTGGTCACATCTCATCCTCATTGTCCTAGGTTTATCTAATCAAATATATTGGTTATTATTTAGTTAATAATTTATTAGTTATAATTCTATAGTGTCATAGGTACCTTCCACCCTCACACTATTACACCATCTTCAAATCCATGGTTTGCTTTAGTGGTACTAATTATTACATTCCAAATTATAGAATTTTATTTAGATTTATTTTATAATTTCATCATTAGGGGTTTTATCATTAATTCATTACTACATTTCATGCATTTTAATAATTTTAATATGTGTTTCTAAGTTATACTTATCACACATGGAAGATATGACATGTTTGTGTCAATTACTAGCCTAACTTATTTTTTCCAATGTTTTTATTTAACCCTAGAGTTATGGATATGTGGGTATATGGGGTTAAAAATATAGTAATTTAAGCACAAGGGTGATAAAATAAACTATATAAGACTATTTAATAGAGAACTCAAATAAACAAATATTAAGAATTCATACAATTGATATTGCTAAAAAAATTAACTAAAACTATTAAAATATGTTACAATAAATAAATAATAAACAATGGTAATTAGCTAGTTTATTATGTATAAGCAAATTTGGCCCATAAATGTGTAAATTATAAAAAATCACTATTCTAGATCAATTGTCATATTTTAAAAATTACACTTTTGTGTCCATAGACACTACCATATATGCTAGTGTCTAATTGTGACACAAGTGCCCAATACAAAATAATGACTAAATCAAGATGGACCAAATTTTTTGTTATTGGTTTTGCATTACCTTTTTACTGATGTATTTAAATCTAGGATACATGTTTTCACTATTCATTGATTTATCAAACCCTATATCTTCACCCTTCTTCACCTTTGAAATGAATTTTCTAAAAATGGGTTAGTGGGCTCATAGTGTTAATATAACCCAAAGATCCATATATTAATGGGAACTACCTACATAACCAATACTCCAAGGAGGGCTTCAGACTTATGTAGTTCTCCCATATGTGTGGGAAAGTATGTGGACGAGGGTGAAATATATTGTATGATGAGGCACATAGTGATTTAGATTATAAATTGAAAAATGTCATTCATGGGTTTCTCTTTGAATTCTTCAAACTCATAACATGTTTGCTCATATGTTTGATAGAAAAACAAGGATAGATAGGGTATAATATCTTATTTGTGCAATTTATTTATTTAACTTTAGTAGGTGTTTTCTTGGTATTTTATTAGATGAGGAATAAAAAGGGTTAGAATTGTATTTATACCACATATTTTTAAAATATATCATAGTAGGATTCAATAAGATAAATAGGCTAACCCATAGGTTTTGAATCATTTTAAAATTAGATAGCTTTTATCTATTGGAAACTAGATGAGGATTTGGAAACTAATGTTAGTTTCAGTGTCCCTATGTGGCCAGTAGTGTCCAAAAGGCTATAAAATAGGTATGGATATGAAATTGATAGTGAATGATGTTTATTAGGTTTTAAAGTTTATGTGAATTATAATATACCAAAGTCATCAAAATGATATGGCCTATACTAAGAGATAATAATTTAGACACAATGAGATGGAAAATATGAACCTTTTAGTAGTAAGGAGGTCTAGAAGCAAAGGGAAAAGCCTTGATTTCTATTTGTCAAATGTAACACTAAGATGTTATAAATATTTATCTTTAGTATGTATTTTTCCCTTCATAATATAGTAATGCATAAGAATGAAATTATTAGGTTAAAATAAATAAATGTGTAATTGGGTGTGTATAACACATCTTGCCTTTGGTTGATCCTACTTTGAGTGATTTTATAGTGTATGACCTATAACCAAGATCGTGTTATAGTGTAATCCAATGCATATAATCTAAAATTTGAAATAATTGAAATGATTGAAAATAAAGAGATAAATCAAAGATTACAACTATGTCAATGAAAAAATGTTTCCTCTTGATGCTTTAACATGTTAATAATGCTTATTTATGAATAACTAGAGATGGAAAAGGTTTAAACCTAAACCTTGGAAATTTGAAGATGGATATTGGAAGGTATTATTGACTATTCAAGTCACCGTAATCTCTTGACACTTGATATGATTAATAAGAATGACTATGTTGGCCTATGAATAGGTATGTTTGGAGTCATTGAGGTTCCTTGAATATTTTAAATCATTACATGAGACCTAACAATCATTTTTTGAGGTCATGGATTTACTTAGTCCTATAGGAAGCCTATTGGAGTGGTTTTAAATATAAATGTGTTCAAAAGTCTTATATGAGGTATTTCAAATTATCAAGTCTCATTTTAATGACTAAAGGAGTTCAAGGTACCTCTTAATGTAAAATATCATTAGAGGCCTAATAAGGATTATTAAGCTTTAGTGCCATATTAGGCTTTTAGAGGCTTGCTCAATTACTTTAAAATGTAGAATATATAAAAAAGGGTCTTAAAATGCACTCATGAGATTATAAATGGGTTAAAATGTCTTAATTCACTCCTTTGGCTCTTTTTAGAGGGGATTGACTAGGAATGAATTGGACCTAGTTTTTTCTCTACACTCATGTTTCTTGATGAAATTATTCATCTCTTAACCTAGAAAAGTTTGCATTAGACCATGACTATATCGTTACCTATCTTCAAGCTCTTATCCATGGTAGTCTTAATTATTTTACGAGATTGCAACCATATTTGGAGATTTCATGAGATGGTAATGAAGGAAGCCAAAATTTGAAGCATGTTTTAGGTTTTTATAGACATAAATGGCATCCATATTATTTCAAGGTATTATGGTAACATCAAAATGAGTTTTACATGTAGAGAGATAGTTCAAAAGCAGAAGTGGTAGTCCATGAACAAGCCTAAAAGCAAGACTTATATGTGAAAATAGGGTTTCCCATGAAAAAAAGTGTGGTTATAGGTCTTCAAAGGGGCTAAAATATATTTTTTTTAAGCAAGGAACATATGATAATGCATTATTTAATATCTAATGAAGGTTTATAAATGACTTTAAGTTTTCAAGAGGAAGAAAGCATTGAAAATGATCTAAGGAAACAAGGTTATAGGTTTCCAATGTGTTTGTAGGGTCTTTCAAAGGACTTAAAGAATATTAAAAATTGGTGGAAATAATATCATTCATGGTCATTTGATAACCCTTAATAAAAAAAATTAGGTCTGAAATCATAAAACATATCTAAAAAACCATTTTGTAGGGTTTTCAAATAAGAATAATCATGTTGTTCCTTGCTTCTAGTTATGCATGGTACTTGGAGTGTTTTGGAAGATTTTTTTAGCCCCTATGGAACTTCATGATGATCCTTAGATGTATCAATAAAAATAAATTACATAGGCTCAACCTATAGGATTATAGACTAAAGTGCATGGAAATTGTATGGTTTTCAAGCAAATGTCAGTTTTTCTCCTATTCCTTTCATGCATGGATTTTTGAGGGTTTTAGTGAATATTTTTTCATTTATTAATTTATCTCCTAGTGGTATATATCAAATTTTAGATGATCATAACCAAATGCATCTACTTGAGAGACTCTGTAGGCATCTAAAACCACTCTTAAACCCTAAACCCATAAAGTTCATTTTAGAGGGGTTTTCAGGATAATAAATAAACTAATAGGCTTGAAAACATTAAATAAGGTCTTTATTAGGTTGTATATCTCTCATAAAAAATATTAAGGTTTGAGAGTACAAAGACAAGGATTATATCAAAATATTTTAATGTGTTTTAGTAAAGAAAAATTAAGTTTCAAGCATGTGCAAGGACTCAAAATGAGTCATAAAGCCTAATTATAATATTTTAAGGGCATTCAATAGAGATAAAAACGTTTTCAAACTTTAATAAACCTTTTAAGGGTCTAAAAACTCCTTTTACAAAGTTTAAATGAGTCTCTATTAAATTTCATCAAGAGAATAATGAGTACCAAGCTTTAGACCCTTTACACAACCTTGTAAGGCAAGGGGACAAGGTTTATAGTTTTGAAAGATCCATAAGTTTAGAAGATTGAATATTTAAAACCATAGTACATGAGCATACCTATAAAAAAAATTCAAGGATTAGTGTCAAGGTCTATAAATATATTCAACCATGCTTAAGAGACTAAATGGATTGTAACTGCCTTTTAAGATTCTACATCATTTTAATAGCCTTAATGGAAGTTTAAAAATCATTTTTGAAGAAATCGTATATAGTTTCAAACTTCAAGAGGGGTTTTTTTGATATATAAAAGTGGAAACATAGTCTTAAAGTCCCTAAAAGGTCTTCCAGGTCAAATTTTAATTTTTGTAAGAAAATTTTAGGAAGGAAAGATTTATTAAAAGTTTGTAGGATTGTATTTATTAAATATGTAATGCCAGAACAATAAATATTAACTCAAAAACCCACTTACATGCCTTCATATTTTAGTGAAAATACCATGACTATACTAATAGGTAACCAAAGAAGCATTAATTATTGCATGAAAAATATGAAGTTTTAATATCACTAAGATAAGATCTAATAGTATCTACAGGTCTATGAAAGATGTTTCCAAAGTTACGATGCTAAATAAGACCTACAAGGTTGCTCTCAAGCTCTAAGTCCTATGACATTGAGACCTAACATTGTGAATTAGGGTTTTAAGGGTTCTTGAGTTACAATCTATCATGTAAAGTTGTATATATACATGCAAGAAGATCATACATGGTGTAATGACATCAACACACAAACCAAGACCTGTAACATATTTTCAAATATAAATCTGAGGGTTACAGATGAAGTTTGCGTAGAAATTCATGGTTATAGAATGACTTAACTATAGATGAAAGTCTGCAATAGGGTATGAAATGTGTCTCAATGATCCTATAAGTAAAAGAGATTAAGTTATTAAATTTTTAAGACCTTCCAAAATAATTTACTAGATTGTATTCACCTTATATGTGTTTTGGAAAAGCTACATGTCTCCATCATGTTTGGAATGATTTTAAAACGTTTTTTAAAGACCTAAACCCCTAAAATCATGACTATTGTAGGATGATATCTATGGTTCAAGATTGATCAAGCAAGTTTCATTAGTTTATAAGCATGCTTAAAAATACACTAGGCTTTCATGTCTTCTATGGTGAATATAAATATAAACAAGGTATTAAGGTCTAAAGACCTTATAAACAAGTGACATGCTTGAAGCTATTTACAAAATCTCCTTGGTAGTTAAAGAGGTAGTTTTATTCAAAGATAGTTGTGAGAAAATGCATGTCTAAAGGTAGGATTGATCCAAACCCTTTATTTGCAAGCCTATATTATATTTATTAGGATAATATAAGCATGATATATTCACCATACAAGATGAAAACTTCATTCAAGAACCCACACCTCCAAGACAAGTTTCAATCATGGAAAATATGCTTTTAGTCTAGCTAGTGTAAGGTTTAGCATTCCAAAGTGATAATTTAGGTCTATAGACCTTCCTACAAGTTTTAACATACTTTAAATCACCCTTACATTCACAAAAAATATTTCAAGTATGAATTTAGATATAAATCCTTTATTATCACAATGCTAAATGTACCTTTCTATACTGTGTTATTAAAGAATAAGTTCCTCCTTTTCTTGAATAAACTTACGAGGGAATCTATAAGGGCCACTATAACAAACATGCTACAACCCATAAATGTTTATGCATTAGATAATTTTGACACACTCTTATAAAGGATGCCATTAAATTTACTAAAAAGTGTAATCCTTTCCAACTTCATGATCATCTAATACATTCAAATCTATCCTAGCTTCAAGCCATGGAGTCTCCTTAACCATATTCCATGTGGGGATTATATCTCATAGGAAAATTACCTAGACCACAAGATTGGCATGTCTTTATTATCATAGTCATTGAATATTTTTCCAAATGGGTCAAGGCTATGCCGCTCATCAATATAACTGGTATCACCATTTTTAAATTCATCCACAATCAAATAATTAATTGTTTTGGTTTTCCTCATACTCTGATTTCATATAATGGTGGCAATTTCAAAAATAAAGATGCCAAACATCTCTATGCTAAATTTAAAATCAATCACAAATTTTCCATGCCTTATCATCTTCAATATAATGGCCAATCTAAGGCCACCAATAAAATTCTTAATAAATTTATCCAAAATACAATATATAAAACCTGTATATATTGGAATCTTCATCTATATCCCACTCTTTAGCCCTATCGCACTAAAATACACACTGCTACAGGGGCAATGCCATTTCTCTAATCTATGGTTCTGAATTAGTCCTCACAATAGAATTTGAGCAACCCTCTCTCCATATCTCTCTTCATGGTATCATAATTGATGAATAATTATGTGAAGCTCACCTTCATTCAATTGACCCTTTTCATGAATACAATCTTTCTTCCCTATAACACAATCACCAATACACGACTTGTATTGCCAAACAACATAATAAAGAATTAAAGTTCACACTTTCACTATTATTGATTTTGTCCTTAAGCTAGATTACACTCATGAAAAATAAGGTTAATATGCCCAAAAATGGTGGGTACCTTATTTATTCAAAGACATTCTCGTACCTAACACCTTAATGAAGGACACATTTTTAAAGAACCCACCAATGCATAATTCCTCAAAAAAGTATTATGAATAAATCCTTCCCTTATTATGATTTATATATGCTATCCTTATAACACTTTTTGCAAGATACATGAATCTAATTCTCTATAGTAGTCAATATTTTCTTAACCTTAGTCCTTCATTTTGGTCCTTTGGTTTCTCCTTCATCATAAGTTACACTGTAAAACCATGGATAGGACTTGATATTCCTCATGATTTCCTTTTATGTTCATTCTTTTCTTGCTCTCTTATAATTTTTTTCACCCCTTGGGTTTTTCATTTTATTATTTATAGTGTAAGACCTGGCCTTCCTTAAAAATACCATCTTTCTCATTTACTTTCCACATGCCTTATGCATCCTCATGGGTTTATATTTTATGATTTTTAGTGTAAGATCATGGATAGGACCTAGCTTTCCTCATTAAATCACCATCTTTACTTAATTTAGTGTTATTTATCTAGAAGGTTTGCCATGGTTCTAAGTTTGTGATCTTTGTTCTTAACATTTTCTTTTTCTTCTTTTGTAGATAAAATTCTCACAACAACCTATGTTAGCATGTTTTCTTACACTTTCTTCATTCTTAACATGTTTCAGTTTTATCTATCTTTAAAACAAAACAACATGCTTGAGTATTTTTAGATTATTTTTATTTACACCATTGTTTTACATCACATCCTTTATTTTCTTTTTTTACCATTTTTTATTGATGTACTACCCCTTTTTGTAGACACCTAAGTTTGTTTCTACTTTTCATGTACTTTTTCCATTGTCGAGTGAGTTGGCTTGTCACTTCTCACTCAACAATGTTGTTTTCCATTTTATGCACATTTTTCCATTGATGATTGAGCCATGATTATTACTTCTCACTCATCAATGCTATTTTACCATTTTTTTGAACCTGTCTTTATTTAATTAAGGATTGTTATTGTTTTTACATTGACATTTTGATCACCATTTTGACATGTATCCTTAGTTTAACTTAATGATTTTTCATTTCTTAGTTTGCATTTACTTGTTTGAGTTTTTTTGTCTTAAATATCCTTGGATTTTTGGTTACCTAATTTACTCTTAATTTTGACTTGCTCATTTGGTCTAACATAGCCCTAGTCACCTTAGCTTGCCAAATTTCTAAGTATATCTTGACTACATTGAATTAATTATCTTGGCTTTCTTACATTTATTTATTTTTCATTTTTTATCCTTGGGTTTGTCAAAAGTAGTCTCTTCACCCTCCATCATCAAAACTACAAACACAATAGATAACCATCAAGTGATAAAGCTTAGTCAAGGTACACATACATTAATTTTACTTTTTATTTATTTCCCTTTCCATCATTTAAATTTCAATTATTTTACATTTAAAACACTACAACCTTTTTGAGCCTTAACATTATGTGTTGTTATGTTATTTCTCAAAGCACCATCCCCTGCTACACTTGAGTGACACATGACAAGCTTCAAGTAGGACATATGTATACATATAATATTTTCAAACCTTATCAATTACTAATGATTTTGATCTTATAGTAACCTATTGAGTTTCAATCTCTCTAAGTGTTTGCCTTAAGGGGTGTACTAGGAAAGGCATGGGTAGACCAGTGATACTTCATAGGATTGTTGTCCTTATACCACCATATGTTATCTACATAACCATCTCCTAAAAATATTCCCCTAAGATTTACCTCTTATTTTTCACCATCCTCTAGTAATTTTATTTCTTCATTAACCCTTCCCTAGCCTAAAATCTATATTAATAATTTACATTACACTGTCAGGCCCATCGATCTTATACTCTATATGATAAAAATTATTTAGGGTTTGGGTTAGGCCCTAGCTAACCTACATGAAGAACTAGTTTTTTTGTCAATACTGATACAATGTTGATTGGGTCAACCTTGTTGATTAAAATTTAGGAAAGGATTAGGGTTAGATTCAACTATATAAAGACATCCATTTTTCCATTCTTAGTTATAAGAAGAAGAGATATATATTTTTCATCTGATTATCCACCATTCTACTTGATGATAATTTCTTAGGGTTACATAATTTCTTTGGAGATATGGATCCTATTTGTAGGTAAGTCTTTTGGATACATTGATAGGTTGTGTAGCCTAGAGAAAATTTATCCTTCTCATCCTTACATACCACAATAACATCTTGTGATGCTCCTTGGCCAAAGGAGAGATTGAGGCTCAATGAGTTCATATTCAAATCTAAGTATTCTTAAAAAATTTCCTCCTTTGTAAGAGTATATAGATATACATTTTTACTTATCTCCCATGCATTAAGATTCTATATTCATTAACATGAGTATATGAATTCTATGCATGTTTAATTTTAGTGTTTGTTACCCCCACTTTATGCCACAAGACTTGGTGAGCACTAGATTAGAATTTTACTTGTTATTAATTTAGTGAATATGAAAACATAGGACCTATTTAGGGTTATTGCATAGTTTAACTTAATTGGAGGCTTTAAAACCCTCCCTAGTGAATTTGTTATGGTAAGAGATCCCTTAGCTATGTTTATTGGATCCATCTTGGTCATGAACCTAAATATAAAATGTTTCAAAAATTAGAAATGTAAGTATGATTTATTCTCTAAACTAGGATTAATTTATAGATCAATTGCATTTCTCCTTGTATATACTTTGTATGTCCCAATTCAGTAATTTTGATGTGTGCAAAAATTATGGATAATCTTGATTGTTATCATTGGTGTAACTAATCATTATATGTGTAAAATATATTAAAATTTAATAAAATTCATTGATTTTATGTAAGTATTTTAGACTATGTTGATATTCTAAGGTGTGTAAGAGTGTCTCCCTATGGGATAGTATTCTAGGTGTGTGTTTTGGCTACTCTAGATACCTTCCTAGTCCATGATAAAATATGTCAATTAAAGGTGTGCAATAGATAATCCAAAGAGATCAAAATTCATTTGATACCATTAAGTTTTCTATACTTACTTTACCTAGACTTGTTAACTATATTGGTTCATGAGTGTGTACCAACTAAAAATGGAAATCATCAATTTTGGAAATGCTCATCTACTAAGTAAATAGCCTTGAAAGTGAACCTTTGATAACATAGGACTTTATTTTATACCTTACCTTCCCCTCTACTTTTTTGATTTTCTCTTGACATCTTTCCATCTTAGAGTAATTCTCCATCTATCCAACTCATCTAGTGATTACTTCTTTTAGATTTCATACATCCATCCATTTACCTAGTTAAATGACTTACATACTCAACCTGCTACTCCACCAAGTAGTTATTTTAACTGCATACCTAAAAATCATGCCATGGATTGGAAATTAATTTCCATAGAGATCGTATAACCTTAGAGGATAACTATTTTAATTTTTATAGTGTGCATAAAATTCACGTCAACACTTGTAACATCAAGGTGAAATAAAATTGACATATACAAGATATAGTAACTCCTACAAGTATTGATCTAAAAAAAGCTAATGTCACACATGAATACAAGTATATATAATGTAAAATTAATATTTTTATTAATCCAAAGGCTTAAAATTTGGTAGTATAAGTCTCTACATTGGCATAATTTCATTACAACTAGGAGAGGTATTACAAATGATGATGTTTCATCTCACTATATAAAAAATGGATGAAAGAGATAAGATAAAGACCTACTCAGATACATTAATTCAACTATTACAACTTAATTTTTCTTATTTAAGAGATAAGACAAGAATAAAATAAGGCCATTAGACCTGCTTTAATGCACTATCCTACCATATTGATGACCTTTTTTATGGAGAGTGGTCTATGAGTGAAAAAAATGCTTTATTGTTCACTATTTATATCTTTTGGATTTCTTAAGGTGGTGAACATGATCCTAAAAATATTATCCACTTAGAAAACTACTACATTTGTTGCTCCCACTCACCTCTCTCTTCATATTTTCATTTCAAAACTACTGCATGGTTGACCTAGATGAGGACATTCAATTCAAATTTTAGCCTTGAACATTGACTTGCATGGATGAGAACCTCATGGTGTAGTTACATGCTTGTGAGATAAGATTCCTAACTCCTTAATTTTATAGTATGGCCTTAATAACCCTTAACCTCCATCATGGCCAAGATTGACAAGCTTCATGAACATGCACAAATTTAAAATCATCTTGTAAATCATATAGGGATCCTTAAAAAAGGTAGAAGAGATGATGTGTGTCTTAATTCTTTAATGGGATCCTTAAGAGATATAAAATATACATTTTTAATCTTGAAATTTTCATTTTGTCTTCTATTCTTCTCTATAAAGTTGAAAAAAGCTCTCTTTCTACTTCAATAAGATCTCAAAGAGCTATTGAATATTATAACCTAGTGTGCAGGTCACTTTTGGGATTAAGACCTTCATTTTTATCATGAATCATCATTACATGAAATGTAGGTAGTTTTTGTATATTTATTCTTAGCTTACTTAGTGGTATGTAGTACCTTGAGTGCTTGTAAACAAGTGTTAGGAGGAGTATTTAGAATATTTGATCAATCAAGAAGACCCTTGGTTATGCTCATGACCTAAAACTTCCACAAATTTTTCTTTAACTTAATGGTTTAAGGATTTTTGACTATGTTTTAGCCTTATAGGACCTATACAGTCTTGGTCTCTAACTTCAACAATAACCCTATAACTTATTCAATCTACTTTTTAGATCTTCAACCTAAAACCCTCATAATGGATTTATGGGAAAGCTTATGCTTTTTCAATATGGTCTATAATCTATTCATAATCTTCTTAACAAGATTATTGGCCTATATGTAATCTGATGGTTTGAGTAAACCTCTATTAGATTTGAAATCCTGTGCACTATCTATGACAACCATAAATAACTATCTTGAATAACCATGACACTTGTACTTCATCAATCATGGCATAACCCCTAACCATGATTTGGAACATTGATTTAGACATACAAACTTGTGGGAATTGTCTATGATCTTGAGGAGCTTGAGAAACATGATCTCAATTTTAGAATATCCTTTTAGACGTATAACTCTCCTTTTGGAATTTTTTAAACATATTTTATTATATTTAAACACCCTCTAAAGTTTTTAACCTTCCTTGACATTATCTCATCATACTTTGTAAGAAACCTTAACTATCATGAAGGATTATAGACCTATATTTTGAAAATAACTCTATATATACTCATCTAAACATAATTATACCACTTTCATATGAAAATATACATACCCATTCATATATCATCCATGTTTTATGAATTATGGATAGGTATTTTATAAGATATGGAGTTTTTGTGGTTGTTAAACAAGGTCTTATTGAAAAAATGTAAACCTGTAGACTCTATTTTCATAGTTTATCTCTCCTCAAACATGGTATAGACTAAAACCATCTCTAATATTTTTGAAACATAAAAATAGACCTTTAATCCAAATTTCAATAATTTTCAATGGTTAGAACTCAAGTTATGCCCATTTTTGAAAACTAGGGTTTGTATGCAATCAAAAATACAAATCAATCCTAGCTCGAAGAAGATAGATAATACCTATACTTTCGGTTAGGGATACAATTTTTAAGTGGGAACATGATCAATATGGGGATTTGCTTGACCTAATTATGGGATCACTTATTACAACATATCATTCTAGGAAGGGTTTTGAAGCTTATATTCTAACACAATCACAAAACAACGCTAATGGAGTCCTATGGTTTAAAACATTCACTCTATTCTAATAAAAAAAATTAAAAACTAATATAGTGCACACCAAAGCTTGTGGCATAAAGTGGGGGTTAGAAATAATAAAACAACTAAACTAAAAATGTATTAGAATATATATAATCATGTCAATGTATATGGAATCCTAATACATGGGAGAAGAATACAAATGCATTACCTATCTACTCTTATAAAGGAGAAATCAAGTTAGGAATACTTACCTTTGAAGATGAACCCACTGATCCTCAATCTCTTCCTTGGCCAAGGCTATTCTTAAGATATTGTTTTGGTATGTAAGGATAATGAAGATAAATCAAATCTAGGATACACAACCTATCTAAACATCCAAAATACTTCTCCACAAGACAAGATCCATATCTCTAAAGAAATTATGGAACCCTAAGATTTATTATTCAAGTAGAATGATCAATAAGAAAATGTTTTCTCTCACTTATTTTCTAATAATTATTCTCTTATGAAATGGTGGGAAATTCAATTATATATACAGGTAGAAAATCCTCTCAAAAACATTAGTTGTACAGGGCTGACCCAGTCGACCTAGTGTGTTTTCATGAATAATTCACTAGGTCTGAACTAGGCCAGCTGAAAGGTTAACAAGATAAGAAAGTGACAAATACCCCTAAACTATACTGGGTTGACCCAATTGACATATTATAGTTGACTAACCAAAATGGAGTTAAGGAAATAAAAGGAAGATAGAAAGAGGAAAATTACTAGAATAGGTAAGGCTGAGAAGAATAGGCTTAGGTTAAATGGTTTTTAGGAGATGAGTGTGTATATGGAAAGTGGAAAAAGGGAAAACAATCTTATGAAGCACTGATGGTCTTCCCACCCCTTTCTTGATGCACCCCTTAAGGCATGCATTTAGAGAGATTAAGACTTGATATGTTATTACAAGATACAAAGTGTCAGTAATTAATAAAAGTTTGAAAATATTATGCGTATACATATGTCCCACTCAAATCTTATCATGTTTCATGTAATTAAAGCACAGGATGGTGATTTGAGATAAAACATGATAACACACAATGTTGATGCTAAGTAAAGTTTAATAAGTAGAAAATAAGATAAATGAAAAGATTTAATTGAAAAATAAATACATTTAACTTACCTTAGTGTTGTAGATAAAGAATTAGACTGTAGGAGATGTGAAGGTGTCCAATGAAGAGAACACTATACAAACCTATATAAGTTAGTGCAAAAAATAGCCAAAAATTAAAAAAATTGGAAGATAGGCATATAGTAGTGGAAAATGAGTTAGTATAGACAAAGATATGAGTGTATTAAGAAAAATTGGCAAATTAGGATTGTTAAAGCAAGGCTAAAATATTTAAGGCAAAGAAATGAAAAAATGATGGAAAGATAATGACAAATGATGGTAAATTAATGACAAATAATAGGCAAATGAATGACAAATGATAGGAAATAAATAATAAATGATTAGAAAATATAGTAAATCAAGTTGGAAAACATGTAAAATAGAATGACAAAGAGGAATGTAGAACATAAAAATCACATTGGGAAGCATGCAAAACATGAATGAAAAATGAAATATCCATGAAATAAATTTTGAATAAATATATGTAAGAAATTTAAAAGTAAGCTCATGTAAGATAGGCAAAAATAAAAACATGAAAGATGGAAAATAAAATGTAATTGAAGATGGAATAAAAACATGAAGAAGGCATATATGTAATAATGGAAAAAGGGTGTGGACTTAGTTGTCTAGAATAGAAGGGTAGTAAAATAATGATAAATGAAAGAAAAGAGTGATCCATAGTTACTCACACATGTTATTTTTCTCTGAGGATAGATAAAATTGAAACAAAGTAATGCTATCATGTTTTAAAGAGATGAAGAAGATGGAATAATTAGAAGAGGGAAGATAGATTTGGAATCACAATTTGCCTATCAAGGGGGGAAGTTAAATGCATGGAGGGGATAATGAAGGAAAAAATAAGGTATAAAAACTCTTTACCAAAGTCAAGACACTCAAATTAGGATTATGAAAACAAGAGGACTATCGACCTTAAGGACTCTGTAGAACTTTTATTAGCTACAAAAGTCTTAGGTTAACAAATGAAGTATATAGATCATCCCATGGAGGCCATATGAATGAAAATTAAAATGGACCTACCTTCCCATAATATGTTCCCTATTATTCAAAACCCCTTATAGATCCATCAATATACTATGAAGATTGGGTACTTGCATGAGAATGTAGGTATCACCATAGAGTTTTTTTGAAATCCCCTTTTCCAATCTACTAGCCTACAACACCCCAAAGGACCTTAGCTCTATGAGAGGCCAACTGTGGAGTTTAAGCTTTGATTATAGATAGGAGATGTGTTTGAAATTATGTCTTTTGTTGTGAATTTGAATTTTAAAATTTATATGTTGCCTTTTAGATATCATTTCCTTTTATTTTAAATGATTTGGCTTTTAACTTTTTTGATGGTTTTTTCTATTCCTCCTCCATATGGATTTGGAAAACCAAACACAAATGTTAAATATGAATTTCATTTGAATAATTGGTATAATGTTTTTAAGATAGAGAACTTGAAATAGCATGTCATTTAAGAGTCTCATAAATATAGGTGAAATAAAAGTGTTATCTTCACTTCAACCTTGTTTTATCCAATGTGTAGTGAAAGAAAGGCGAAATCAAGAGGAATGACACATAGAACAATTCAAATTACTTCAAATCACAAAAAAAATTGTGACAAAGGCCAAAGAGGGATAAAATGATAGTAATACATGATTACTTATCATAATAATAAAGGAAATGGATGAAAACATGCTTATATAGATTGTCGTAGAAATTCCATCTACCAATAGAAGTAAAAGCTAAAGTTGAGAACAAGGATCAAAAGAATTTTTATTATAAAATGAATGAAAATATGCTAATTTTAGTAGGAGATTTGGGTCCTATCCATGGTCTTGTACTAAAACTCATAAAATAAAAACCCATGAGGGTGCCAAAATAATAGAAAATGCAAGAAGATAAAGAATAGTATGGTACATCAAGAGGTAAATACTAAAGAAAGGGGGAAAATGATAATAAAGATAATAAGGCAAAGAGTGACATAAAAATACAAATGAAATATGTATATAAAGACAAAAATGAAAAAAAATGCCAAATGTAATGTGGAAGAAAACCAAAGAATGTAATGGAAAATAATGATGCTAGTAAAATGGAAGTAAAGGAAGGAAAGAAAAATGCACAAAAATAAAGAAACATGATACAAGATAACAATTAAGACCTATGCTAATGTCTATGTCAAAAATGAGCATGTGAAATATAAGTATATAAGTCTTAAAAGGTTTCTTGAAGCTGGATTTGTTTTCTCTTATGCATTATATAACAATAATGGGCATCATATGATGCCCCAAAGGGTAAGTGGATATAGGTATGGGCATCACAAGATGCCCCAAATTTTAAAGGGACATGTGGATGGGCATTGCAAGATACCCCAACATATGAGGTGAAGTAAGGTACCATTGAACCATTAGAATGATTTACATTGGGTTGGTAGGTGCATTTAGAGATAGGTAAATGTGTTTGTCTGTTAGATTTTAAGAATGTTGAATGTGACATATGATGGGTAGGAGAGGTATGAGGAGATAAAGAAGGTAAAGTAGGACCGTAAATGATATGCTTTGGAGTAGTCATTTGAATGAGGTAATATTTTGGTTTATGTGACTTAATAGGTTGATGTTCAATGGATGCCAAAATATATTTAAAGTTGGTCATGTTAGCTATTCTTTCCTTATTGGTGTAGTAATAAGGATCAACTATGGTTTGAATAAAATTATCAGATGAGGTATTGGTATGGGATAATTATTTTTGTTTATTAGGTAGTTGATTTTGATTTGATTGTGGTTCTTGAGATTAAATTTGAGAATCTTGAATATAGTCTTGATAACATTGTTTTGTGAGAATATCAAGATTGAATGTGGACCAAGCATGGAAAAAACAAGAAAATGGTGAAGATCACGACATGACTAATGAGAATGGCCTATAGTAGAATACCCCCAACAAAATTTATGAATATTGTACCATTATAGAGGAGATTTGGAAGGATCAAAGATCATTGTTTTAGAGGGTGGTAATTTATTCTTAAGTTATTCTAAAGTCAAGGGTGGTTGGTTTAGGTTAAAATTGATTGGATTGGATGCTCCAGTTTGAGGTTGAGGAGGCTTGGATGAATCAATGTTATTGTAAAATGATTGGCAAGGTGTTTTATTATTTATTTGAGGTGTTTTAAATTTAGTCATAAGAAAGTCTTTCCTCTTTGCTTGGTCTAAGGCTTCTTCTAAAGTTTTAGGAGAAAAGATTTAAACTTTGTATTGAAGGGAGTTTTAAGAGCAATGACAAATAGTTTAAAAGAGTGTCATCATTCATGTTATGGTCCACTCTAAGATAAAGATACTTCCATAATTTGATGAAAGTGTGAGTTGATTCATTAGGAAGTTGTTTTGCTTTGATGAAATGGCTAAGGTAGTTTTCAGGAAGGTAATCAATCATGTTAGAATTCCTTCACTAGAGCATTAACTAAATCCTTTAGTTGTGAGATGGAATGTCTAGGAAGTTCATTGTATCATTCAAGTGCATCACCCACAAATTTTTTGCATGAGAATTTGGTGGTAGAAAAGTTTTTAGTTTTGACCCATTCCTTACAGAGATTACCAAAATATTTAAGAAAAATAGTAGGGTCCTAGGTCCCATTATATGTGATAGTTGGAGATATGTTTCCAATATATATGGATGTAATGAATGAGGCTAAAGGTTCATTTTTAATATGTTAAAGTATTTTATTATTAATTGGAGGTTGAGGGATTATATTCCCATTTGGATCTCTAAGAGGAGGAGGGACAAAATTTGAATTTGGTTGAGACATGATGACTCGAGATGGTTGACTAGTAATTTGTAGTAAATGTTGTTGCATGTTCATTATTTGAGATTGATTGGTTGTTTCAATCATGTTCATTTGATTTATGACTTGTGAAATAAGTTTATTTTTATCAATAGGTGGGTTGGTGTTTTTAGGATGGGTATTAGTGTTGATAAGAAGAGGATTGTAAGTGTTGGTGGGAGCAGGATTCTTTGCAGGTGGAGAATTCCCAACATTAGTGTTAGTTGCCTTAAGTATGGTAGAATAAGAAGGAAGATTGGAAAATATATCATTCTTGTGAGGAGTGTATATATTATTATCATCAAGGTTCTTGAATAATTTTTAACCATCTTGATTATCAATTTGAATGGTTTTAACCATGTTACTTTTAGAAGTGATAAGACTAGGTGATCTTGTTATGAGTGTAACACGAGGATTATGAACAATGGTTGTAAGGGTATGAGTTTTGATAGGAGGGTGATTAGTCGGTATAATATTCCAAAAAAAATTATTAGGAAGAGGATTAGGATGAATGACTTAAACTACATTACATTGTGTGGTGAGAGGTTCTGGTTTAGGAGAAGGAGAAATAAGAAATTGGATAGTTTCATCTGAAGTAATAAAATAAGTGAGGTTATTATCCAAATCCTTGATTATGTAATGTTATATACTAAGGATGAATATATGTCATCATGATGAAACAATACTAGATAACTACATAAGGGGAATAAAAAGTGACAAAAAATAGTATAGGGTCGATTCAGTCAATCTTGTACAAGAAATAAGGATTGAAAATGCTCTACAAGTAGTATAGGGCCAATTGAGTCAATCATGTACATCAAATAGAGACTAAAAAAGGTATATAAATAGTACAAAGTTGACTAGGTTTATTTTATATAGTGGACAAAGGCTGAAATTTTTTCCAGATAGTATACGGTCGACTGGGTCATTCCTGTAGAGTGAATAGAGGCTAAAAATAGATAGATTCTTTGTTTTTCCAATATTTTTTTACTAGTCATTCATTTTTTAAACTTAAAAACAATTTGGATTCATGATGATATATATAATGAAAAAAGGAATATGATAAAGTTTATATCAAGTTTTGAATAATACAATTTTACATGTAAATAAGTGTTGAAAGGAAACAAATAAACAATTGGATCAATGCTGGCCAATCTAATTATGAACAGAAAGCAAAAACCTGTACTAACACTAGATAATGAAATGTTTTTCACACATAATTAAGTAGAGAGAAATAAAAAACATGAAAATTAAAGATAACTAATTGGTCAACTTGATTGTTAATTACATTATTAAGATATGATTTTAAATGTGATTGGAAGTTGCCTATAAATAAGGTACTAGATAGAAATCTAAGGATTATTTTAGATAGTTTTGGATAAAAGGGACCATAGAAGTAATGATACAAGATTTTCATGTGGGCCTACCCCCTAACTTTACACATCTTAGTGATAACGGTGTCGGGTGCTTATCCAAAATATACAATTAACCATGCTTTATATTTGACTAGAGCATTAAGTCGGTTTCCCCCTTGGTGATAAAATCTAAGTACATTGTCTTAGGGTAGATAAAATGCTTATTTATGTTTTTTATTTTTCCATATGTGCATAAAATAGAAATAGTGAAACTAAGTGATTAAAAAATCCCCTAATTAGACTATGTGTACTATTCTAAGCATGCAAGCAACATGAAAAGAAAGGTGTGAACTAATTACTAATAGATAGAGGTTAATTCCAAATTTGAAATAAGGTATAGTGTGGAAAATATATGAAAAAAATATAAAATAGGGTTGATCTTGTACTGTGGAATCAAAGTTTGAAAATAAATTGGGTCAATAAGGTTGATCCAGTTATTATAGATAGAACACACAACACAAAACTAGGTCGGTAGCGTTGATTTAGTTGACTATGCAAGGGCATTTTTAAAGACTACAAACTATGAAATGAAAGATATAAAATAGAGAAACAAAGAGGTAGAAAAGAACCTTGGTGGATTCAATTTACAATGAAGAAAAATTACTAATGAATAACCTTGAGGTATGCTCGAGAAACCTACAAAGTGGGTCGACAGGATTGATCAAGCTATGCAAGAACCTGCTAAAAAGTGCTAAAAATGTAAGGGGTCAACTAGCTCAACCTAATAGGATGAACTAGGAATTTGAAAGGTTTTAAACCTATACTAGGTTGACTAGGTTGATCCAATTACCTTTTACTAAAAATTTGTGCATAGAAAAACTAGTTAGGTCGATATAATCAACCTAGTATGTCAAAATATATGATAAAAGTAATGATCAAAATAATGAAAAGTGAAATAAATCTTGAAAGGGTTAGTTTCACATTGGGTTCACTAGAATGTATGAAAACAAAAATGCATCATGTTTATAAATCAATCATCGCTTAGAAAATATAGAGCATACCTATACTTTTGATTGGGGATACACTTGTTAAGTAGGAGCATAACCAATATGGGGATTCACTAGACCTAATTAGGGGATCACTTGTCACAACATATAATGATAGGAAGGGTTCTAAATCCTATAGTCTAACACAATCACACAACCCTAATGGGTTCCTAAGACTTAAAACATTCACTCTATTCTAATAACAAGAAAGTAAAATCTAATCTAGTGCACACCAAAACTTGTGGCACAAAGTGAGGGTTAGAAATTTAAAAAAAACTAAAACTAAACTAAACATGTATTAGAAGACATATATGCACATCAATGTGTATAAAATCCTAATACATAGGATAATAATACAAATGCATTATCTATCTATTGATACAAAGGAAAAATAAATTTAGGAATACTTACCTTTGAAGATAAACTTGCCAAGCCTCAATCTATCCATTGGCCAAGGTGATTCACAAGATATTGTTATGGTATGTAATAATAATGAAGATAAATCAACTCTAGGCTACACATCCTATATAAGCATCCTAAATACTATTAGTGTAGGTTTTTATTTTTCCCTATTTTTTAATTAGGGAAATTGTATTTCTTGTGCATACATGGAGTTTTCCTACATTTGTGGGATAAGCTAGCTTATGTGGAGGTGTGTGCCATAGATGTGTAATAGGTGTCATAATAATGTCATAAGTAACTCCCTTAATGGGAGTTACTTCTCTATTCTTAGCACCTTGTCACCACCTTTCATGGAGGAGTTATATTCTATTCTTGGGGTGCCTTGTCCACCTTATGTGGAGGAGTTACGTACTCTCCTATATGTATTCCTCACTTTGGCCATCTCATGTTAATTAAATTTTGGTTTTCTCTATTTTGTCTTGTGTAATTTATCTTCTTGTGTAGTTTTGAAATTGTTTTAACATCTATGTGGTATGCACTTGCTTCATCTTATGTGATCACGTCTCCATTGCACTCACGTTATCTAGATTCTAGCAACAACTCTGATATGGTATTAGAGCAAACCCAATAATCATGTGTCTGGTTACGATTTTAGTTTATTTTGAAATCAAGAGGTGTGGAGTTCTCTTTATTTTTTATTTCTAGATCTAATCTAAAATAATTAAAAAACAAATCTTTCAATATCATTTCTTGCATCTTGGGATCCTTGGCCTTTGGGTGTCTTGGTTGTCTTCACTTTAGGTGATGGTTTTGTTTCTATTCTTGGGAACCATTTTTGTGTGGAGTAATAGAAGGAGTAGCATTCAGTCCACACCAAGCTTCTGCAACTCTGCGCTAACCTTCTTCTAGTCTGCGCCTAGCTTCTGGTCAGTAACGCCTTCTGTTCTGCCATGCCACAGTCCTTCCAACAAGGCACCTTCAGCAATGCCTTCAGTTCTACCATGCCACATTCCTTATATCAAGGCACCAAGTAGGCCATATGGCTTCTAACAGGTCTACATATTTCTATTTTGTCTTTTCTGCAAGTAAAATTCTACACTATGCTTTTTTGGTGCCCCTTCCTTGCTTGGCATCCCAAGTGGGCCCTTAGACATGTGGAATCCATCAATTCTATCTTTGCTTCACTATTTTTAGTTAAAAATTGACTTTAAAAAAAAAAATCAGTCAATTTGACTGAATATTTAGTTTTTTAGATAGTTTGGTAATTTGGGGGTTTTCATTTAGAACTTGTATCTTTGCCTGTCGAAGATGAAGGGTGAGGCCCAGGTTGGCAGGAGGCTAATTTCCCCTAATAAAAACCTCCTTTGGATTCCTAATTCCATGCCAAATCCAATGAGTGGTTGTAAGGCCACTTTATCTCTCATAATAGGCATTTTTTTAATATTTTAGTGTTTCTTTGCAAAAACACTAGTTTACAGGAAAATTGAACCTTTAATATCTTGCAAATGGTAGTTCAGATTTAGGTGCCATTTTTTGAAAAAGTGTTTATAATTCAATTCTCCACATCTTAGGCTTGTTATTTGTTAAAAGTGCACTATTTTATAAAGTTCCTAAAATTTGGGTCTCTCGAGATGCATTTTTGGCTGAGTCCGATGTCGTGTTTGCTTTAAGTCTTGCACTGATTTCTCTTTGCATATTTGGGGGGATCAATATTTTAGGGGGGGTGTGATTTATTTTCACAACTTTTAAATCTTTGATTTCATTCTCCTTTCTGCATAATTTCACAACTTGCAATCAACACAACTTCACCTAAATTTAGCTTAAAAATGGATTCTTTTCAACTTAAACCCCTAACACCCTTCAACTATCATGAATGGAAGGTTAAAATTTCAATAATTTTTAAAAGTAAAGGGTTGTATAAGATCACCATGGATATTGAAATAGAACCTAACACTGATGGTGAAAAGGTCAAGCGGTACAACCGTAGTGATGAAGCCTATGGATTATTGAGCTTGTCTGTGTCTCCAAAACTTCTCTTCCATTTAGAATCCTCTACGACTCCTAATGACATATGGGACACCTTATAAAACTTATTTCAGAAGCTTGATGAGATGAGAGGTCATGAGCTCGAAAATGAACTCATAAGTCTAAGTCCTAGCAACTTTAACACCATATAGGACTTCTTCACTAGGTTTAAGGCCCTTAAATTGCAATTGAAAGAATGTGGGATAGAGAAGAAAGATGATCAACTCATTCATTCTATTCTCACAAAGTTAGGTCCAATCTATTCAATCTTTGTCTCCACTTTCCATGCCACAAAAAGTGCCCTTGGCACTACATAGAAAATGCCTTCTTTGGATTCATTCATTGCCGACTTGACTAGGGATCAAGATAAGCTAATTCAAATGGGCACTATGAAGTCTACTCAACCCCAAGATTTGATATCTGGAAATGGTAAAGATAAGACTTCAACAAAGGAGAAGAAGAAAAAGAAGAAAGACCGAGAGAAGAAGAAAGAAAACAACAATCTTACCAAAAATAACTTTGAGTCTTCATCCTCCAATGTTAAACCTAAGAAGGAGAAGGTTAAGTGTGCCTATTGTAAAAAGATAGGGCATGATGAACACAAATGCATGAAGAAACAAATAGATCACCTAACTCATATTCTAGAGAATAACAACATAGGTGTTCCTGAGTCCATCAAGTGGAATTCATCTACCCAAGATTCTACCAAGGCAAAAGGCAAGGGTAAGAAGAAAGAAAAGGGCAAGGCCCTTGTGTCAACTACAAATTCTACAACATCATGGGTCATTGATTTAGGTGCTTCTCACCACATGGGCTCTTCACTAGTTGAGTTTTCATCTTTAGAGCCTTGTAGCATGACTTCAATTAGTTTGGGTGATGACACATCAGTTTCTATTATATGGAGAGGGTCAGTTGAAATGGAAGGACGAACATTCAATAATGTTCTAAGTGTTCCTTCTATTTCAACCAATCTCCTATTAGTGTACCAAATCACTCACATTGGTCAAGGCATGAGAGTTGAGTTTTCACTAGATTTAGTGGCTATTAGGGAATTGCATAGTGATACTATAGTGGTAGTGGGTAGGGTAGATCACCAAGCTAGTTTATACACCTTCTCATATTTTGCATTAGATTCTTCTATAATAGCATTGCTGACTCATTCAAATGGAGTTAGCAAATTGTAGCATGAGCAGTTTGGCCACCTTAACTACCGTTACCTTGAGCAACTTTGCAAACATGACATGGTCATTGGCTTGCCTCGTGTCTAATTCTCAAAAGGACTTTGTGAGGGGTGTTCCCTTGGGAAGCATCCTGAAGAAAAATTTGACAAAGGCAAAGCTTGGAGGGCTTCACAACCTTTGGAGTTAGTCCAAAGTGATGTATTGGGACCCTTTCCCAAACCATCTTTCACAAGGGCAAAGTACATCCTCACTTTCATTGATGATTTCTCTAGGTACACTTGGATATATTTTCTTAAACAAAAGTCTGAAGTGTTTGAAAATTTTCTAGACTTCAAGGCTCTTGTTGAGAAACAGAGTGAGAAATACATCATGGTTCTTCGAACTGATAATGGAGGGGAGTATGTTAGCAACAGGTTTGAGTAGTTTTGCACCATAGAGGGGATTGATTTGCAGTGCACAGTCACTTACAGTCCTTCACAAAATGGGGTTACAAAATGCAAAAATAAGTTTTTGAAAGAGATGGGTAGCTGTATGATTCACTCCAAATATTTAGCACCATAGTACTAGGCTAAAGCCATCAATTGTGCTTGCTACATTCAAAATAGGGTTCCTCAAAAAGCTTTGAAAAGGATAACACCCTTTGAAGCTTAGCATAAAAGGAAACCTGATGTTGAGCACCTTAGAGTTTTTAGATCCCCAACCATGGCCTGCATTTCAAGGAAGAAATGCAAAGCTATAGAACATCAGTCCAAGCCTTGCATCTTTGTAGGATATCTAGATGGTATTAAGGGATATCACCTTCTAGATCCCATCACTCATGAGTTTTTCATCAAGAGAAGTCTCCATTTTTAGGAGAGTCCTAGAGAATCAACACTTGACACTTCTTCTCCCTCATCGGATCTACTTCTTCATGATGATTCCTTGTCAGATTCAAATTAGGCACAACAAGTTCTTGAGCCAGAGACATCTTCTTCTTCTTCAAGTTCAGATAGTGAGGATAGTGTTTTAGAGTCATCCACCCCTAGTCAGTTAGAGGATGAGGAGTTAACACCTGAATCACCCACTTTTGGGCCACTTTGGGCTAGACAGACAATTGAGAGTGATGACACTTGGGTAGGAGATCCTGCAGATGACAAATGCACTAGGGGAGATTTTTAGAGAGATCCACATGCATTCTTTGCTTTAGTTTTGGATCCACATACTTTTTGAGAGGCATTGGGGGTACTTGAGTGGGATAGTGCTATGGAAGAAGAATATTCTTCATTAATTAAAAATCACACTTGAAATTTGACTTCACTTCCTAAGGGAAGAAAGATGGTTCGATGTAGGTGGATATATCGAACCAAGTTTACAGTAGATGGGTCAGTTGATAAGTACAAGGCATGATTGGTTGCTAAGGGTTTCTCACAGGTGGTAGGCATTGACTACTTAGAGACCTTTACACCCATTGCAAAGATGACTTTTATTCAACTCACCTTGGCTATTGCCACAACACATGGATGGGATGTGCATCAGATGGATGTGAAGAGTGCCTTTCTTCATGGAGACCTAGAAGAGGAGATCTATATGGAGCAGCCACCAAGATTTGTTCAAGATTATTCCTTAGTATGTAGACTTAGGAAATCTATTTATGGCCTCAAATAGGCCCCTTAGGCTTGGTAGGCCAAGATGGATTCCTTCCTTCTCATAGTGGGTTTCACTAGGTGCCATTCTAATCCTAATGTCTACTTCTTGTGGAAGGATGATTTTCTCTTGATTTTGGTTTTATATGTTGATGACCTTTTGATCACTAGGAGTTATTCATCAGCTATTGCAGTGGTGAAGGCATCTCTTCAAGATAGATTTGACATGATAGACTTAGGTTTGTTGCACTACTTCCTTGGCATTGAGATCTCATAGTTAGATTAAGGGATTTCTCTTGAACAGCCTAAGTATGCTCTTGACTTATTGGCTTGATTTTACATGGCTGATTACAAGCCATCTCTGACTCCCTTTCTATCAGGAGTCAAGCTTGAGGATGATTGTTCTTCACCATTGGTTGATGCCACTCAGTATTGACAACTTGTTGGTAGTCTCATCTACTTGACTCACACCAGGCCTGACATATCATATATAGTGGAACTTGTTTCCAAATTTATGTAGGAACCTCATGAGCTGCATTGGAAAGTAGCTAAGAGGATCTTGCATTACATACAGGGTTCACATAGATACAAGATTCATTAAAAATTTGGCATAGAGGTTGACTTAGTCGGATATACAAATTTAGATTGGGCTGGCAATTCACGGACTCACAAGTCCACTTCTGGTTACAATTTCTCTCTAGGTTTTGGTCTTATCAGTTGGTCTAGCAAGAAGCAAAATGATATTGTTATATCATCCATAGAGGTAGAGTACATGGGAGTTATTAATGTAGCTAATGAGGCTATTTGGATTCAAGGGATACTTTTTGAGTTTGGAATTCCTATTCAGCAACCCACCATCATTTATTGTGACAACCAGAGTACCATTTAGATTTGTAAGAATCTTATTCAACACCAGCAGACCAAGCACATAGAGATTCACATGCATTTCATTTAGGAGCTCATTCATAGTCAGGTCATTGACTTGATATTTTTCTAGTCTTTGGAGTAGGTTGCAGACATCTTCACCAAAACCTTTCACTGAGAGCAAGTTCATTCCTCTATGAGCTCTTCTTAGGATGCGGTCCACATCTGCAATAGCATCATCTTCAGGGGGCACTAGCCTCTTCTTTCTTTTATGTCTCCCTTTGGGGGGGTGGAGTTTTTTCCTATAGGTTTTCTCCTTTTCTCTATCTTATAGGAGATTGCATTTGTACATGGGTACCTCATCAGGCCTAGTTGTCGGGATCCATTTTATATTTCCACACTGTCCACCTAAGCCACTCTTATGGGGGGTATTAGTGTAGGTTTTTATTTTTCCCTATATTTTAATTAGGGAAATTGTATTTCTTGTGCATACATGGAGTTTTCCTACATTTGTGGGATAGACTAGCTTATGTGGAGGTGTGTGTGTCATAGATGTGTCATAGGTGTCATAAGAATGTCATAAAAAATTCCCTTAATGGGAGTTACTTCTCTATTCTTAGCACCTTGTCACCACCTTTGATGGAGGAGTTATAGTCTATTATTGGGGTGCCTTCTCCACCTTTTGTGGAGGAGTTACTTACGTACTCTCCTATATGTATTCCTCACTTTGGCCATCTCATGTTAATCAGATTTTGGTTTCCTCCATTTTGTCTTATGTAATTTCTCTTCTTGTGTAATTTTCAAATTGCTTTAGCATTTATGTGGTGTGCACTTGCTTCATCTCATGTGATCACATATCCATTGCACTCACGTTATCCAGATTCTAGAAATCACTTTGATAAATATTTATCCACATGACAAGATCTATATATCTAAAAAAAGTATGGAACCCTAAGCTTTATTATTGAATTAGAATGGTCAATAAGTAGATGTTTGCTCACACTTCACCAATAATTCTTCTCTTATGAAATGGTGGGAAATGAACTTGTATGTATATTTGGATATTTACCTAAATCTTCTAAAAAAAGTTGGTTTTATAGGGTCAAACTAGTGTGTTTTCAGGCTCAATTTACTAGGTCTAAGTTAGGTTTACTAAAAGGCTAACAAGCTAAGAAAGTGAAAAATACACCTACACTGTACTAGGTCAACCCAATTGACCTAAAAAATAGACCGAACAAAAGGGAGTTAAAGAAAGAAAAGGAGGATGGAAAGAGGAAAATGACTAGAATAAGTAAGGCTAAGAAGAATAATCTTATGGTAAATGGTTTTTAGGATATGAGTTTGTAGATGGAAAGTGGAAAAAATGGACAATAATCTTATAAAGCATCGATGGTTTGCCCACCCTTTTCCTGGTGCACCCTTTAAAGCATAAAATCAAAGATATTGAGACTTGATAGGTTCCTACAACATACAAAGTGTTATTAATCAATAAAATTTTGAAAATATTATGTGTATACAGGGTTAACATATCACCAAGAAGACTAGTTTCCTTAAAATTATGTTTTGAGTTTTATAGGGTATCAAGTGTAGACACCTAAAACTAGCCACCAATAACCTTCAACTAGAATTTTGACAAGTTTCCATCAATATGAAAAATTTGGCCTAAAACATTAAAATACATTAAAAGCTTTGAACTTGTCATATTCAAGTGCTGATTTTGGCTAGAGTATCATTGAATGAAGCAATGCATTTTATGAAGTAGTTAACTTTGATTAGATCATTTTGAGTCAAAATGACATTTTCGCACCTTGGTACTCGAGATTGATCTTTTCTACCAAATTTATTGCATGAGACTCATGCATTTATTATTTTGTGTTAACAACATCCTAAATGGGATGATGTATCCAATGCATCTAACATCACCTTCCAAATCCAATCCAGTCAAATTTTGAGCCAATAATACAACATTTTGACTAATTTGATTAATTTATGCACCAATTGCAAAGATTTTCACAAAAATTGATAAATCGTGTTTAATGTTAATTAATATGAATTAAGACCTTAAGCTAATTTTACATGAAACTTATCGAATATTTGTTTTTGGAAATTGATATTGAATAACTACATAATCAAATGACATCATTTTTTGGGAAGGCATCCCTAGGCCATAAATGCATAAAATATCAATATTATTTGTCCTCCATACCTCTTTAATGCCTCCTTAATCGTGATATTTATATATTTAATTACATAATTACATTTATTCATGACCACACATCTTAAACTTGAGATGGACGGTCATGGTTGATCTTGAAACATTTTGAAAATCTATAGATAAAATAGCCATGAACATCATTTTTAATCTATCTTGGTGTAAACTTATAATGTATAAATAATTCCAAATGCCATTGAAATTAGAATTAAAATTACAAATTGTTTACCAAGCCAAATCCAAAGCAATCATAAAGGTGCCAAGGAGAAGAGGAGATAGCCAACCCTCCTTTGATGAAGACTCATTGAGTACAAGCCGAGCAAGCCACTTCAACAAGGTATTTGGAGCATCTAAGGAAGGTGAAGGGTTTCTTTATGTTTGCATTCTAATTGTGTTTTTCATTTTTTTTTGTTATTATGCTCCCCCTAGTGATTAGGAATAAATATGTTATGCTAGTTAGTATGTTTCTTTAATTTTGATTTCATTTTGGAAGTAACATGATACTAACCATCCTCTCTTGAGTCAAATTACTAGTATACATAATGGCACACCTGGTGGAACTACACTCTAAAAATTTGATCAACAAGCACCTATAAATAAACTAATAACCATTTACTTGAAAAATCTTGGAGTGTGGAAGCAAAGAAGGTGAAAATTTGAGCAAAAATCCATTTTTGTAAGTCATGCTTTTATTCTCAAGACTATGTAACCCAACTCGACCTGACTATGTAACCTAACCCAACCCAACCTGATTTGACCTAACCTAACTTGACCTGATCCAACCTAAATTTGTGAACCCAAGAGCTCAATTCACATAGTTATTTGTTTAACTTGGAAAAATGCTTCAAATCTACAAGAAGTGTTGACCATTTTATTGTAGTATTTACTTGAACAACTGCTAAAACAAGCTTAATTAGTACTTTCACACTTATTTTTTTGATGTTATAAAATGAATTAAGAATTTTTACTTTGGTTTTAAATAGAAAATTTTCCATGTTTATGTTGAGTGTTTTTTATTGATCTTTCACAGTTCACAACATAAAGCTAAGGGGATAAAAGAACACCACCACACTTTTCAATTAAATGTTTTAAAATTGAACACATTTTCAAATTTTGTATTTAATAAATCACTACTTAATTAGTTTTGTTTGGAAAAAATAAATATAGTGCATGTATGCTCTCCCATCTATCACATTTAAGGAACTTTTGGGATCAAAAGCATCAACTTTATTACAAAGTGCCTTAGTCAAAGGCATGAAAGAGATGTTGTAAAAGCTCCCCTCAAGGACCTGCATGGATTTAGTAACCTAGAAACAACCTTTAAATATCTTTCACTTGTCATTTATTTTCATTTCATCTTGGATTGTGAGGGGGAGTTCATTACCTCCCATAAGTTCTATAGAGAAGCCTTGACTCGAGAACTCACCACCCAACATTGTCTTCAACCCTTCTCCATGGGGGGGGTATATAAATTGGGATCATCCCATTGGGATAAAAGGTTTGAATAAGTAAACCACATCCTAGAACTATGGATAAGCCTAGGACATTGATCACATTAGACATCATACTACACTGAGTGAGCAACAGATGTAGTGATTGTTAAAAAAGGCTAAAGCTTTTTATAGCAAGCCAAGTGTCATAGACCCAATTGGCATGTTGTTTATCCTGCATATTGATGTGAAGGTATTGTGAATGGGATATATTTAAAATGATTAAAAACCTATTAAATTTAGTCATATCTAATTTGTCACACCCTTGATAGGAATTTGGATAATTTACTTGTATTTTGTCATTCTTTTTCTTGTTGTTTTGAGACTAAAACTAATGTGTTTATTTATAGCCATGTCCAAACCAATTTTTTTATATGCCACTCTTTTGTTTAAAGAGGAATTATGTTATCCGTTTTACATCACACGTATGCCTAGAAATTTTTCCTAAACTTGTTTGTGTGTGTGTCATTTGAGTTGAGGAGGGTAGTGTTATGCTACCCAAAAAATGTCAAACCATTTTGCCTTTGAGTATTTGAAACATAACATTGATCACATAATTAGAGCATGATTATGTTGTTATGATTCTTAGTTTATTTCAATACTTGTCTACCATTGTATCAAAACTATTGCTTAAAACTTAGTCATGTATACCATTTGGACCTTGTTTATGCAGCATTATGTTGTCCAATCTTGTCTAGCATGTTTGGTAAAAACCTAATCTTCAACATTGAGTTTTCGATTAACCTTTTCGAGTTTGGATTCAAACATTGATTGATTTTTTTAGGCCTCAATTTCTAGGGCTGATACATAGATCTTTCTCTTATGGGTTTGATAACTCTAGTTAATTAATTACCCAAACTTGATGACTATTTATTGTTTGGTTGTTAAGAGCTTATATTCATCATTGATTTTGCCTTTATTTGGGATAATATAGTCTTTCTCCAAGATCCTTTTTCCTCATGCCTTATACCAATTGATCATGTTTATGTTTAATTCCATGTGTTAGCTCTATGCCAATGTTGTTTCCAAACTTATTAGATTAAATCAAATTCACATCAATCCTTTGTTTCAAGCCTAGATTTTATGCCCTTTGTCCAAAACTCCTATCATATCTTGTTTGATCCTATATTTTTATTCCACATTTGGACAAAAGACCTAGGAACTCAACTTTTCCCTTGCCTAGTTTATAGCTAGTTTCGAACACTTTGGCCTAGACTTTGACATACCAATTTCAATTTATTTCTTGAAATTTTATGTGTATGAAATTTGACATTAGACATTTGATGTTATACTATTGTATGCCAAGTCTTATCACAAACCATTTTAGAGATACAACTCCATGATCAAATCATTGTTTGGAGATAAAACTTTAACCTTTTGAATAAGTCAGACGAATTTTGAACCATTTGTACTTTTGACATAGTTTTCAGAGTTTTTAGAAATCTATGCCTTTTTTTTGTAACTTTTATCATTTATGTGGATATGTCTAGCTACAATTATGGTGGAGTCATGTACAATCCAACTTATTATTGAATGGACATATAAAATCTAACTAAAAACCCCTATAGAGATAGATTTTTTTAAAGAGTTTTTTAATTCTCCCTACAATACTCCATATGGATAACATAGTCAAAATCCATAAAATCCAAATCAAGTTACTGAATGGGATGATATGGTTTATGATGAAGACTTGGATGCTTTGGATTATATGAGTAATCAAGCTCCACCATATCATACCATTTCTATTTCAAGACCACAACATCACACCATTCCCATACTAGGACTTTATCCTTTGGCTTGTGCAAGTAACCATGCTCTGTAATGCCCCAAAGTTATCCTTCAAAGGCCTCATCTTTTGGCTTATGTGAGTAGCCATGCTTCACAGTGCCCCAAACTTGTCCTTCCAAGACCTCATCCTTTGGCTTGTATGAGTAACCAAGCTCTAGAATGCCCCTTCATCATTATAGGACCTATACCTTTAGATTTTGTAAGAAATAAAGCTCCACACCAACATATTGTTACCATTTTAGGACTTCATCCTTTGGTCCATGTGAACAACCAAGCTCCATAATGCCAAATCCAATTGGTACCCCAGCTGAACCAATCAATGCCTATCCAATTGAGTCAATCAATACCTCAACTGATCCAATCATTTGAAGACCAAGCTATGTTGAAAATAGGTATTTTATAACTCATTAGAAACCTAGGCCAAGATAACCAACCAATCAACATTGTTTATGTTGAAACAAACATTTATGATAAGTCAATCTCTATTGAATCACCTCCCCATCCTATACCAGTTATCAAGGATTATCATTCTAATGAGCCAATCTTTGTTGAGTCACTTTTTAATGATTATAATTTCCTTTGTGAAAATCATTACCTTTACCATATGCTTATTTTTTAAGAGCCTCCCTTTAACAAGCTAGTCTCTAAGGAGTTGTCTCTTAACCTTTTTCCCAATGTTGAGGAGTATCAATTTGACAAACTAATCTTTACATAGCCTATTATTTCATCATAGGTTGTTACTTATCCAATACTAAACATTTAACAAGACATCATTATAATAGAATACCCATCATATGAAGAATCAAGGATAGAGTCAGGTTCTAGTTTTGAACTAACATCAGAATTAGAATCAAAATCAAAATTGACATCAGTCTCAACATTGGATTCAGAGTCCCTTGAGTTAGAATCAAATTTATAAACTCAATACATTCATGAATATTATAATATTAGTTATGCATACTTAGAAGATTAGTATGAATACATTTTTTATCCTTCTATGGCTTTTAAGGATGATTACTTTAGCATTGACATAAGTTCTCATAAAATCTTCTCCAAGGATTGTGTTGCCAATTTCCATTCCATTACCATTCCACCTACCATTACCACCAACCAACATAGCCATTTATTTGACATTTTATCTCCCACTAGTATAGATTGGGATTGACATAATCACAATTTATTAAACTATATCCATGGTGACATAGTAGTTGAAGAGTAAGGAGGCCAAGACCAAGATTGTGCATAAGAATAATAATCTCCCAGTGAAACCTTTTTGAAGGTGCTAGATGAAAATCAAAGTTAAAACTTAGCATGTTTTAGTGAAACCTTTTTAGAGGCTCTAGAAGATAATCAAATCCAAAAGCTAACATTACATAGTGAAACATTCTTAGAGGTGCTATGGGACAATCATGACAACTTTATTGGTATAAACCTCATTGAGGTGCCAATAGCTAATCATAAAATTTCTTCACTATTTAATGAAGATATTATTCAAGATCAAATAAAAATAGCTTCCAATTTATAGCCTATTTAGATGGTAGCTACTCTCAAGATCAAACAATATAAAAATCTAGTGGTCCTATCAAGAGAAGAAGTCTTTGGACCTAACAAATCCAAAGTTATGTTGGATCCTGAATCAATAATATTATGTGTGCCTAAAAATCTTGATCTTCATTTTTTTCCAAACATTATAAATTTCATTATCCTCCACCATTCCATTTAAAAATAAAACCTATCATCCAACATTTATCCCTCTTTACCATCCATGGCTACACTTTCCTTTGTAGAAGCTATAAAGATACCCTATCTCAACATTTGAAGGAATCAAAATCAGTGACTGATGACACATCACAATAACATAATTTGCATCCAAATTTCTAGTCAATTTTTGATAGAGTAGATATTAAGATGAAGTGTGGGCTTAGAAATTAACATTATTGATTATTCTATTTCTATCATTTTTTGATTAGGACATGCATCTCCACATCAATAGGAACAATAGAATCTAAGACCATCACCTAGGATAAAAACATGTACCATACCATTTCATTTTCCATATCCATTTACCATTGTTGCATATCCTGCCATCCACCCCATCACTTAGGGGAAACCCTCTTACCAATTTTTCCAATCTATCAAAAACCCTTATTATCCTAAAGTAAAACCATGCCATCCTATCATTCCATTCCTATCTAGACCAAATCTTATTTTTAGTTATCTTATCCAATATTGTTTTGATCTTGGTTACTTTGGTTCTTCCCAGACTTTTTGTGAGAGGATTTTGATCAAGTTTCAATAATCAATCAAAATCTGTGTTTACAATGACAATATATGACAATAGTGTGATAGTTGATCTAGAAAGATATCTTTCATTTTTCATCCTTTATCAAATTCATTTATGTGAGCCTAATTATAACTGCCCATGGTAAAATTAGTCTTCATCAATCTTGCTACTAGTTATAACTACCTATGGGCATATTAGTAACATTGATCTAATCTATTGTATCCTAGTTATAACTTTTTATGGGCACTTGCCATTATTGTTTTAACTTGAATGACCATTTCTTATATTTGATAACTTGTTGGGACCTAATTGGTTTTTCCTCACCTTTTGTGTGGATGGAATTATTGTGACTTGAGGTCATTTTTGGACTATGTTGGCTATGATAAATTCATGTTGAGGTCACCAAGTCCCACTTTCCATATGCACTCACCATTTTATGAGCAAACTAAGCTAATGTTATCATAATTTTATAAGTATATTGTCATTCTCTAACAAGTTAAAATACCTCAAATTTCCAAAAACATTCAAAATTTTCAAAATCCAAAAATATTTATCTTATATAATCTTAGTTAGTTATCCTCGATCTGCCCTACTGAGGCATGGCCATTATTAGGATGCATTCTTTTGCTTTTGTTTTCAAGCTTTCTATTTGTTTGTTTATTTGTGTGCTTTCTTTTTAAATTTTTTTATTCACTTGCATGTTTGTTTGCTTTTATTACTGTTGCCTTGACTTAATTTATATGTATTTGTTGGGTAATTCCTTGAGCACATTATTCTTGAGTCCATCTATATTAATACATCAACATTATCATCATGGTTTTTATCATTGGTGCATGTTTTTTTATTGTTTATTAGATTGAGAGTCAGTCCTTATGTGAATTTTGTGCTAGTTCTCATATTGGCATATTATGAGGCCTACCATCATGTGCTAAAACAAAAATGATCTTCAATAAGGTCTATAATCAATGAAGCCATAAATGTTTCTCCTTTGCACCTTGGCAAAATCCTCCCATCCACTCATTTAGATCAAATTAATTTATTGGCTATTATGTTTGTATCATTGATAATTAGGATGAACATCTCCTCATTGGCAAGTATAACTAAATCTTTCCTAATGATCAATCTTATTCTTTTATCCATCCCTTTCATCCCTTTGTATCCTCATATGCTTGGTTATTTATGTCTTCTTTAGTCATTATACCATCACATATACATGTGTGCCTTCTCATATTTAATCTATATTCTAGGTTATATCTTTGAGTTATGCTTTCTAATCAGACCTAATTGGGGTGAAACCATATAAAACATCATCTTTATCCAATCTAGGTCATTTTAATAATTATAATTTCCTATGGGTAAATCATTATTTTGACTTTTATTTTTTAATTATAACTACCTTTGGGTAAATCAGTACTTTTTAAATCAATGCATGCAAACATTTTCTTGTTTGGATTAATCGCAACCATGGGTTAATTTTACCTTTCATATTATTTATTTTTTGAGGGATCATCCATCCATAAATGTGATGTCCACTCCCTTGAGGGGGCATCATCGTAGGCTTTTCAAACACCATTTTGAGGTTTTTATTCAATCACCATCTTCCTTTTGGCATACAAGCCTTTACTCATTGTTTTAAAAGACATTATTATTCCCACACTTTGCAACATCATCCCAAATAGGGGAAAATTATAGACACCTAAAAATAGCCATTGATAACCTTTAACCAGACTTTTGACTAATTTCTATCAATATGCACAATTTGGCCTAAAACACTAAAATACATTAAAAGATTTGAACTTGTCATATTCAAGTGTCAATTTTTATAGAGTATAATTAAATGAGGTAATTAATTTTATGAATCAGTTAACTTTTATTAGATCATTTTGAATCAAAATAATACTTTCATACCTAGGTGCTCTAGATTGCTCTTTTTGACCAAATTTATTGGACAAGATATGTGCCTTTGTTATTTTATGTTGACAAAATCCTAAATAGGATAATGGATCCAACACATCTAAAATCACCTTTGAATTATAATCTAGTTAAATTTTAATCTAATAATATGACTATTTGACCAGTTTGATTAATTTGTTCACCAATTGCCAAGATCTGTACCAAAATTTGTAAATAATGTTTAAGGCTAATTAATATGAATTAAGATCTTAATTTAATTTCCCATGAAACTTGTTGAATTTTTTTTTTGGAAATTGATATTGAATAACTACATAATCAAATGACATAATTTCTTGAGAAGGCATCCCTAGGCCATAAATGCATAAAATATCAAGATTATGGGTCTCCCATGCCTCTTTAATGCCTGCTTATCCAAAATATTTATGGAGATATGTATATATTTAATTACATAATTGGATTTATTAATGGACACACATCTCAACCTTGAGATGGATGGTCATGGTTGATCTTGAACTATTTTGAGAATTTATAAATATAAGAGCCATGAACATCATTTTTAAACTATCTTGGTGTCAACTTATAATGTACAAATAATTATAAAGTCCATTGCAATTAGATTTATAATAAAAAGTTTATTTATCCAATCCAAATCCAAATCCAAATCCATCACAAAAGTGCCAAGGAGAAGAGGATATAGCCAAGCTTCATTTAATGAAGACTCCTTGAGCACAAGCCAATCAAGCCACTTCAACAAGATATTCAGAGCATCCAAATAAGGTGAAAGGTTTATTTTTCTTTGCATTTATTTGTGTTTCTCATTTGTCTTTGTTAATATTCTCCCCTAGTGACTATGCCTAGTGATTTTATGCTATTTAGTGTGTATCTTCATTTTGGTTTCATTTTGGCACTAACATGATACTAACCATCCTCTCTTAAGTAAAATTCCTAGTCTACATCAAGAATTAATTCATGTTTTTTGTGATATTATGTAACACCTCTTCAAAATAAAATCATTTTTTATGTTTCATCAATAAAAAATCAATGACAAAAAATCCTTTGTCCATGACATGTAGGCTCTTTTAGTTCAATCTTGAACCACTTCTCGAACCTTGTAATTTTTGTTATTAAAGATCTACAACTTTTATGAGATGTTTTGAATGAAAATGGAATTATATTAGGAGGTAAGAGGATATCTAACTTCAATGAGAACAACTTAAAATGCTTTGAAACCTCATGTTTTGGTGTGTACGCTTGTGTCTTTCTCCCTTCAACTTGAACCCTTTATGAACCTTGTGAAGGGATTTCTTGAGATTTTGGCTTTATTAGAAGACAAGGACAGTAGGATGAGTAATTAATATATTGATTGATAACTTGTATGAGGTTTTACATTGAAGATGAACTCCCTCAAAACAATTTAAAATTTATTTCCAACTTATATACCTATAGACCCTCTTTCAAGCTTGAAATACTTTTTGAAAACCTTACAATATGGGCTCTTAAGAACCTGTATATATGCATGTATGGTATTGAATGGAATATAAAGGTTTTTAGTATTTTTTTAATACTTCACTCATAAAAATAAATATCCAATCATGAAACAAAAATTCACTTATCAAACAGTAGTCCTGTACCAATCTCTTCATTAATAATGACCATCTTGAAAACCTCAACCATGATTTTTATGGACTATAACTAGTTTAGAATTATGTAAGGGTCTTGGATGTGAGATAAATATATTTACTTATTTATTTAACTTACACTCATGATAAAATAATTTTAAGACATTTAAAACATTCACATTATGCCCTAACTTGTATGAGTCTTCTTCATGCCTGCAACTTATTGAAACCTTTATTTGTAGTCCTCAAGAACCCAAATTTTTTAATAAAAATTCTATGAGAGGATTGGAAATAACATAGACCTCCAACTATTATCCATTATTAAAATAGTATTTAAAATTGTATAGGCAAATCCTTAGACATTGGGGTTTAAGAGGGTTTAGGAGGATCATGTGGTTTATTTATCCATCTGACATGGTTTAGAGATATACAATGTAGTTTAATGATTTGGAATTGTGATAAATAGACTCCAAAACCTCCTCCAAGATCCATCCATTTCCATGTATTATGAGGAGTGAAAGAAATCTGCAAATAGTGCATTGATTGAGTTACTTCAAAGAAACTCTTGACTCTTTAATGATGATTCATATCCCTATGGGATTATTTTTTCCTTATAACACCTAAAATGGACACTTTAAGGCCTCATGATTCATCTCTAATTTATATATATTCTCATGAAACTATTTAACATTGTTAGCACATCCTAGAAAATAGCCTATGAGAGTTTATGATGAAAATATTGAATTGATTTTGCCTTCTTTTGATGATTGAGGGAATAATTATCCTCCCTAAAGACCTATGAGGGCTTAAAATTAGTGAAGAGGACCCATGTGACACTAATCTACCTAGTGAATCTATAATATAATTTTGAAAGTTCTAATAAAGCCTCATAAAACGTATAATTTCATGAAAATTTTCATTTATAAGGGATCTTTGTGACTTATTCTGCATGTCTATGCATTATTTAGGATTGATACATGTGATAAGTGATTGAAAAAAGTGTAGTTACTCCCATCCAAGCATTAATAACCATTAAACATTATGATTTATGCCTTCAAGGCCAAAACATACCTCTTTTTAGACTATAACCTCATGTTCATGGATTTATTTCATGTGACTTCACCTAGAACCTACCATTTTATAAATGAATGGGCCTTTCTCCTATTTTAGAAAATGCATACAAGATCATGATGCCCCATAAGCCTAAAAACCCTAGTGTATTTCTTTGAAGCTTTATTAAAAATTGGAGAATAATTGAAAAATCAAGTTTTAGAGATCTTTATCTTAGAGAATGATCTAAAATCATGATACAAACTATCCCTAGTAGTTTCACCATCGATATTTTATGAATTAAACCTAAAAAATATGCCTAAAATAGTGATATATCCATGATCCTATTTGAGATGAAATGATTTGGTGATGGCCTAAGAGAACGTTTCCACATTGAAGGAGAAATTAAATCTACTAAAGAAAAAATGGAGGGAAACTCTTAAATTCCAACCTATTTTGACCCTTTTGTATGAATGGATGGAGTCATGGAGGCATATTTCTAACATTCTATGGATTTTATGCGACATTAGGGTGGATTCACTTTCTTAAAAGATGACTTAATGAATCAATAAGGCCTTTTTAACCTATCTATAGCTCAAATGCACTTTTGAGACCCTTTTGCTATGTTTATGACTTTATTATGCCTAATAAGACTCTTGTTGACCTCTTTTCCATTAAAAGTCACCTTTTAGGACATTTATTATATTTATTCATGAGATGTGTTTTAACCTTTTAAGACTTAGTGAATGTAAATCCTATGTGTTTTTTAAGATTTGAGTAGACTAAATTAAGTTAATAATGTGCAATAAATACAACCATTTATTTTTTATAGAAATGGCTAACTTTGACCTTTCTAAAAATAACAATAAATAGTATAAATAATAAATTAGCTAGAAAACAACTAATAAAAATGATATAGAGGTTATAAATTGAGGTAGAGGTTTGTCTAAGTGTTGAAAATAGGATCATGGGGCTAGAACCCCTCATATATAGTAATCCATAATTAGATAGTAGAACTACTATTATAATTATAGTGGTAGTGTCCCTATTTTGGTATTAGTGTCTTTTGTGTAGGACTATCCCAATCTTCTAGGTGTACCTATCTCTATACCTATGAGGTTTTTTCCTTTATGAATTATTTTATAAAACCCTATATATTGCATATTTTATCTAAATTTATGCCTAAACCCTACTCCTCCATATTACTAGGCATCTAGTTGATACAATATAATAAGTGTGTTTGTTAATGGGGTAGGCCAAACATCCTCAACACCCCATTGTGACGAGAGTTGATTAAGTACCAATACTCTAAAGAGGTATCAAGCCTAATTTAGTTCTCCCAACTTAAGTGTTGGTGCAAGTGCAAGTGGAGCTAGTATGATAATTGACTTTAGTGATTTGAATGTGCTTGAGACTAGAAATTTAGGCAATCTAAACATAAGAATGTTTTATATGGTAGTATGTAGAAGTAGGGAATAATAAGGATTGGTAACCTTAATTGTGCATAATTTATCCTAAGTTTGAATGTGCATTTTGTATCTAATTTTCATCTATAAGTCAAAGGGATAAAATTCATGTATTTATATTATTTTGGTGCTTGTGCAGGTGCCAAATAGGTCTAGGTTGAACCTAGGAGGTTTTAGATTTTAAAAGATATATGTTAGTTAAAAAGAGAGGGATAATACATTAGTATCATTATTGGGACACTAGCATTGTGTGGTGCTACTATCCTTATTATGGAACTAGTGTCCAATCAGTAGAACAGTAAGTACAAAGGGATAGTATTTAAAAATGAGGGTGTATAATTGATTTAAGACTGACTAGGGATGGCTATGGCCTTATTGAAGACTATATAAGTGTGATAATATGCTCTAGGATTGGTATAGGGATAGGTAGTCTCAATTATCAATATTAGCACTCAAATACCACTTTTATAATAATATATTCCCCCCTTTATTGTATAAATTTAAGAAATCAAAATGACTAGGATAAATTAAATGAAGCATACCTAGAATTACCTAAGAGGTGAAGTCCATGAAGTGGGTACGAATATGTGATGGATGATCTAATGTGTGTCTTACAAGTGAAATATACATTAATTAGGAATTACTTAGGAGATATAAAAATCAAATACAAAACTGAGTAAAGAAGTAAAATGGAGTGAAGATATAGGAGAGGAAAGGAATGAATACACCTCACTAAGTACATAAATGTATGCATAAAATTGGTAATAGCGTATGTGTGTAGATTTATATAGTGATCAATTTATGAATAGTTTGTATTGAGTTGATAGTTTGCTCAATCCTAATGTGTGGGTGGTTCAATAAATCAATTTGGTTTTCACTCTATCATTACCCACCCCTACTCAATGGATCATGACCTATGAATAACTTTGATTGGACTGATGATGTGTCTACCCCTCTCATGTAGGTGGATCAAGAATTCAATTAGGATATGAATCCATGATTACCCACCGATTTTTATTAGATGCATCTAAAACTAAAATTATATAATGTAACTAGAGATGTTTAATTAATTATATCATCTTTGCAACCACTTAGGTATATTAGGTGGCTCCGGGCCATTCAAGAATGTCAACCACTGCAGATGGAGTAAGGCATGAAAATGGTGTGTAACCTATAATATGATGTCATATGCATATAATGTATATAATGACATGGAATTTTTCATTCCATCTAATTATCTAAGGTATAAGTGAGAATATAAAAATAATGTGTCATACACATGCCCCCAAATAAGATATCTAAACATATGGATTCTAGACTGAGTTGTAATAATTTATATATGAGTATATTTACTAAATATGGTAATGTCATTCCATGCATGATACCACCAATCTAAGAAAATAGGTATGAATCTAAGTTAAATTAGTATGAATATGATTAAAATTGATAGATCTATAAATGATCATGTGTAAAATTTTACTATACCTACTATACTTTTGTATCCAATCAAGGTTTTTATGAAACTAAGGCCATTGGATAGTAGTGCCATATCTTAGATAGTATCATCATTAATGGATATGTGGTGATAGTGCCCCAATTTAGGTGCTAGTGTCCTTCTAATTTTATTTCTATGCCATTGTGTTAATCTATGTGTCATTGTTTACCCACTATGTTTACATGAGTCTTATTTCTATAATATGAACCTATGTACTAAAAAATGGAATGTGAATGAATTATAGGAGCTTGAAATATATGAAAAACCCCTCTAAATTCCCTCTCTTAACTATGGTATTTGTTTAACTTGTGCAAGAACTATCCCCAAAATAAAAATCTCTACAAAATGTGTGTTAGCCAGAGCATATATTATATCTACATAATAATCTAATATAATGTGCATACATAACATAAGAATTTAATATAATCTGATTATAAGTTTGTAATGTGAAATTTATGTTATATATAACATTCAAAAGGGTGCCAAAGTAGATATAATAATGTATGTAACAATAAATTTTAAGTAAAACATAAATGGATACCTAGGGGATGGGGCATGGTGTTCATTGTGACACCTAAGAAGGAAGGGAAGATGCATGAGGTTCCTCATGGAATATATAAATATAGTATGTAACAAGTAAGATACAAGTGTCATAGACATGATACATATAATAAATCATACAGACAACACACATGAGACATGCAAAGTAGGCCAAGGGGCCATAGTACAAGGGACATGGGCACATGTAACTAAATATGAGAAACAAAAGACATACAAGAACATGTTAAAATGTCCACATACACAAATAATAAGGCACACTCAATGACATGGGAACATTTCCAAAGCATACGTATTGTGAAAAGAAGTGGCTTAGAGCCAGAGAATAATGGCATATTCAAATTCCCTCAAATAAAAGAAGCATAGAGATAAAATGAATTATAAACTATGTAAGGTAGAAATTAATTTATGAATGAGCATAAAATATAAATTTATGTAAGATATAATATGTTCATATGCTAAGTCTAGAGTAGTAGTAGTCTACAAAAAATATGAGTAAGTATAGCATGATCAATATCAAGATATAACAATGCTAAAGCTATGATGTATAGTATAGAAAGGTAGAACCTGTTAATCAAAACTATGTATAGGGTTCCCCAAAGTGGTTGAATGTGTTAAATGAAGAACCGATGTATCTATGTGTATGCTTCTAGTGGGGAGACAATAACAAATTTGGATCGATGTAGTAGACTTGAGTCTTGTAGAAATCTAGATGCACTTCACAAGAATAAGTGAAGTATGTAAATATGATAAAAATGACTATACTAAAATATTTATCACACTTAGTATCTATAAAATATAAGAAATGTAAACCTAAAAATGCATACAATCTATAATTTTGTGTTTTCTTAGTAAATATTTGAAATTGTGTATTTGACATATTATAATATTTTTGTACTTGTTGGATATAAGATATGTATAAGCAACATGAAAATGAAACTATATAAAAGGAGAGAGAAAGAAGGAAACTATATCAAAGTAAATATTGAAAATAAGTGAGATAATGTAAAATCAAAGTGCAATGTCTCTATATAACCAAGAACATATCCATTAGATGGGCATAAACAAAAAGTGGATCAAGTGGGAGCTTTTCTAATGTTAGATAGAGGATCCATCCAAAATAAAATAATTCATTATCATCAAAATATTCATACCATAACATATGTATTAATGGAGCCTTACCCTTGGCATTAGTCTAGATTGTGTGTATTTGAATAACATGCTACTCAATTATATAAGATGCTTACCATTTTATACTAGAACAAAACACATTGGACCATAGAGTATTTGTATTAAATACAAGGTTATTATCTATGAAATCATGTAAAATATAGACTATGTAACCCTCAAGGTTGAGTGTCAAACATATATGTGACTGATTAACTATAGAATCCATCACTTATGACCATGTACTACCAAGTGTAACATATAAATGAGTGACCCATATCACGATAAATAATAATCTGTTGGACACCTTGGATCCACATATAACTGGTATTATGATATTCTAATGGAATACTAATAATGTATGGTATAGTTTAGATCATTTTATTGATAGCCTATGTACTTTAAAAATACCAAAATATAAGTATTAGGAGTGAGATCCAAATATATAGGCACATGGGGATGTGTTTTTCTACAAAAAAATATATGGATAGTCAATAGATCATTTTGTGAGTATCTATTTTGATGATGAATCTATTGGTGTACTTGTATATATGGAGTTAAAGGATATATAATTTAAATAATGACATATGCCTTGAATTTATTCAACTTGTATGGTGATGCTAAGCATGTATTAATATTATAAGTATATGAAATAATAAAATGGTTGAACTTATTGATTTGATAATCTACTAATGGATATTTTATAAACTATGGGTAATACTATTAATGGTCTATAAATTAATATCTATATAATTTGGTTTGGTCTATCTTATGAGCTCCCTACTTGAATTTATATAACTATGTCTATATCCATATATTTAACCAAATGTATTGAATGAATGGATGGATATACCACTAACTGTAACTCAATATGGGATCTTGTAACCATAGGATAATGAACTAGTGGTATTACCAGTGTAGGAAAAGGTATGAGTGCCTTAGAATAATCTATATACTCTCATAGGCCCACTAGTGTGAAACTTAATTCATATAAAGAGTCATCAATGCCAATAGGTGTTGTATTGTCCTTTATGGTGGGATACGAGTTTATATCAAAGTTATGGATGTATACTTCTTTTGAGTTAAAAAATAATGGTAATTATGCCATGAAAATCTCATTGTCTTCCATATATGGGGATGTCTATAATGGGGGAAGGTGCTCCTCTATCATGGATGAAGGTAACTATGTTGCAATAATATATGGAGGAGGTGTATTAATAGTATTGCTAGAGTCCCCAACGTCATATGTATTCATCTACTAAATTATAATCTTGTGAGGTGAGGAGTCGACGAGAACATGATGTATCCCATATGAATATGTACTTAAGGTAATAGGCTCGATGAGCCTAAAATATATGAATAGTTGATTATCTACTAGAAAAGTGTATAAGTATCCATCATGTAAAAAATTGATGCATTTGTGAAAAGTAGAGGGTATTTCCTCCATAACATGTATCCACGTCTCCCAAGTAATAAGTTGTAGTGAAAATGTAGGTAGGGTTTATGGACCTACCTTAATATCCAATGTAATAGAACCTAATGTCTATCTTGGAATGTCATAAATGTCTCTAATATTCTTATATGTATTTTAAATATATTCTATATCAACTCCATAGTTTTTATAAATGTGAGGCTGCATATGTTAAGTATTAAAATACTACCAATTTAAACCTATTTAATAGCAGTGTTATTTATTTTTACTTGAATCAAAAGAGGTAAATCATAAGTAATAACTACTTATGATAGAAAATCCTAATTGGAAAAAGATATAACATCCTCAATGTCCTTGATAGTGTTCATGATAGATGCAAAGTAAGTTAGATCTATGTCCTGAGGCAAAGATATATGATAAGAGTGTTAAAACACAATATCTTTGAAAATAGTTACCTATTGAAGTAATTCCATTATGTATATCTTATCCAATGTGTTTCTTAACTAGTCCACAATATCAAATTCTATGTGCTAATATCTAGGTCATATTGTAGTGTGTTAAGGATGAGGAAGGATGGTAGTCTTATGGTGTTCCAATATAAGATGAGGAGGCACTTTGTTTCATAGAGTAACATATTAAACTATAGGATATACTATTTATTGAAGATGATTAGTAGAGGTAGGATGGGAGTGAAGATAACCAACTAGTCTAGGTGGATTTAGAATAAAAGGAGTCCTTTGAGCAATCTATTGTTGAGTAGTAACTAGAGGTAACTCAAAGTGATCTATGTAGATATGGTCCTCATAATAATGGGACCAAAAGGAGAGAGGACCAATGTGTAAATTAAGTTTAGCTCAGACATGATCTATGGGAGAAGTGACATACATGTGCACTTTTCTATTAATGGATGGTAGTAAGCATGCTAAGAAAATAATAATACTTTGAAAGATATAGTATAAAATGACATCCATCATGATAATCATTATGATAGGTTGAAAAATAAAAATTTAATAGATATTATAAATAGTAAGGGAAACCTAATGGTGTATTAGGGTTTTTGAAATAATGGTTTTGATGTAAGTTAGGTCCACCAAATATTTTCACCTTTTAGGACTTATTGAATGTAAATCCTATGTTTATTAAAGATCTGAGTAGACTAAATTAGGGTAATAACATGAAATAAATATATTCACTAATTTTTTACATAACTGAATAACTTTGAATCTTTGAAAAATAAAAATAAATAGTGAAAATAATAACTGAGCAGGAAAATGACTGAGACATATGATTTAGAGGCTAGAAACTAAGGTAGAAACTAGTCTAAATGTTGAAAATAGGATCATAAGGTTAGAACCACTCCTATATAGTATCACATTAATTGTATAGTAGCACCATTATTGGAAATGTGGTGGTAGTGTCCCTATTTTGGTGGTAGTTTCCTTTGTGAAGGACTATCCCAAGCTTTTGGGTGTAGCTATGTCTAGATATGTGAGGTATATTCCTATGTGCATGAGTAATAAAACCCTTACCTATTTTGACTAAATTTTTGATCAAAACTTAATCCTCCATATTACTAGGGCACCTATTTGATACAAGCTAAAAATTATGTTTGTTAGTGGGGTAGGTTGGACATCTCAACACCCCATTGTGATGAGAGTTACCTACATACCAATACTCTCAAGAAGGATCAATCCCATTTTCGTTCTCCCCACCTGAGTGTTGGTATAATTTCAAGTGAATATAGTATTATATTTGGTTTGAGTGCTTTGAATTATCTTGAGATAATAAATCTTGGTAATTTGAGCTTAGGAATGTTTTATATGATATTATGCATAAGTAGGTCAGAATAGGGATTGATAAAGTTAATTGTTCACAACTTATCCTAAATTTGAATGTGTGTTTTGTATATAATTTCCATGTAGTGGTCAGAGGGATAAAATTCATGTATTTATACTATTTTGGTGATTGTATTGGTGCTAAAATGGGTTGAGGCCAACCCTAGGAGATTTAATATTTGAAAAGATATACATTTGTGAAAAAGAGATGGAAAGGACATTAACACCATTATTGCGATACTAGTTCTATGTGGCATTATTTTCCTTATTATGGTGCTAGTGTCTAAGTGGCAGAATGCTAGGCACAAAAGGTCAAGATGCAAGAATGAGAGTCTAGGACTATATTAGTGCTGACTAGGGATGCCTTAGGCCTACCCGAAGACTAGATGAGTATGATAATATGCTCTATGATAGGTATATAGCTAAGCTAGGGTTATGTGCTCTCAAGTAGAACTTTTAACATTCAAATACCACTTTTAGGTTATTGTAAGATAACACAATTATGCATTTGACTAATTATTGTATTGAAATTAACTCAAATATTTTAAAGCATGAAATGAGGCCTAATAAGGTCAATCTCAACTCGAACAAGGTTTAAAGACACATTCTCTTGCATGGAGAAGTGTTCTAAAATAAATAAATAAATCAAAAAATGACTCTCATAATGATTATAAAAACCATTAAAGGAGACAAAAGTATAATAGACCTTTATGACTTGTGCATACCTACCTTTGAAAACATTTAACCATCATATAAATGCTTGAAAGGAGTACTCAGTCTTTCTCTACAAAAACATCCCCTCTTGATTGTCATGTACTATATGATCCAAAGGTGGATATAATAAGCAACTATCATTTGAAATAATTATTTATATTGTAAGGATCATAAGGATAGATTATCTATAGGATATAAGACTTATCATATGCATCCAAGACCTTAATAAGATAAGTTTTAATACTTTGAGGTAAAAACCTAAGTAATGAAACCTTAATATGATAGTATAATCAGATTTGTGAGCTATAATGATGTGAAATTAAATGATCCTCCCTTTATAAATGAAGTGAATGGGTATTTATAACCAAGGATTAACCCTAAACCCTCCCAATAATTCAACTAGGAAGGTCAACTGGGCCGATCATGTTTGATGGGAAAATTAGTTGTTAGGCCTTGAACTAGCTAAACTAGGATGGCCTAATTTCATAATGTGTGAATTAACATATTTTCTAACAAGAATGACCTAGTCAAATTCATTGTTTTGTGTTTACCTGGTTGACATAATATGAATGATGGATCCAATATGGTTTACATAATAATTAGAGATGAATGATAGAGTTAGTCTAGTTAGCATAGTAGGAAAATAAGCTAAAACATGTAGTATAAATATAAAATAAACATTAAAGTATAAGTTGACATTTACACATAGACATATATTTTCTTATACTTTAGTTTATTTTTTATTTTTATACTTTGAAGATGTTTGAGAGTGGTTTCAAATCTCTAGGAGCTATATTGCAAATTTTACATTTTAGAGGGTCCTAATAGATTTCAGACTTAACCATATTTTAGGGTTTTAGGATTTAAAACATATCCATATTTTAGTGTTTCAATATTTTAGACTTAGCCATATATAATTTGAATAGATAGACACTCTAAATAATTTGGACTAATAGTAGGAATGATATAAAGCCATAACAATTTTTTTGAAACATAAATGGTCTACCCACCCCTTTCCTAGTGCACCCTTAAAGGCATGTACTTAGAGATATTGAAACTCAATAGGTTCCACCAAGAGATAAAGTTTTAGTAAGTGAAATATATTAATAATATATTGTGTATACATATGCCCCATTTGAAACTCATCATGTGTCATGTGAGGGTAACATGGGATCATGCTTCAATAAGAACATATCAACACAATAATTAAACTAAATAAAAATGAAATATAGAAATTAAGGCTATAATGAAATGAAATTAATTAAATTAAACATATTCATACCTTAGCTTACCTTTCTTAAGAACCACTACATGAAAATATCCTATTTTTTATCAAGGAGGGTGTAGTACCTTCATTTGAGAAACCTTGGGGATACAAGACTAAGAATATAATAAATCAAATAAGATGGTCAAATTAGTACTGAATAACTGTCAACATTTATTAAATTACTTAGAATTTTTTTACAAACTAGGATTATTAAGGCTAGGTTAGAACAAAAATATCAAGCATGTAAATTACAAAGTGATGACAAATTAATTTTTAACACACTAAATCACGTTGGAAATCATCTAAAAAATAAAATATCAATGAAAGAAAACTCTAACAAAGATATGTAAGTGAAAGGTTAACTCATGTACGATGATCAGGTCAAATCAAACATAGAGAAAACATAGATGACTTGAAATGAGAAATGTGAATCAAAATGTAAGACAAATATGTCAAGTGAATCATGAATAAAAAATGATTTAAAATGAGAATGTGAATCAAGATGTAATATAATCATGTTTAGAAGGATCAAAGCTCATGGGTTCAGGGGCTAGAAATAACATCTTAAGTTATTCTACACTCAAAAAAGGGTGGGATGGGATAAAATTGGTTGGAGGGCAAGCTCCCTTTTATGTTGGGGAGGCTTATATGAATAAATTTTATGATAAAACAACTGTAAATATTCTTTGGTAGTTAATTTATGTGATTCAAATTTATTTGTGAGAAATTCTTGCCTGTTTTCTTGATCGAAGGCTTCTTCTTAAGTTTTAGGGAAAACATCCAAACTATGTATCTAAGAGGATATTTAGTGGTGGTAATAAATAGTTTCAAGAGATTATACTCATTTATTTTATGGTTCACTTTGTGATCTAGATACTTCCATCATTTCACTAAAGTGTGAGAATATTCACTAAGAAGTTGTTTAGTATTGATGAAGTGGCTAAGGTAATTATTAGGAAGTTCATTATGTTGGAATTACTTCACTAGAGAATTAATTAAATCCTCTAGTTGTGTACTAGATAGGAAGTTGATTTTACCATTCAAGTGCATCATCAACAAAGGTTTTGGCTCAGATTTTGGTGGTACAAAAGGTATTAGTTTGGACTCATTATTTATAGATATTTCCAAATCTTTTGATAAATACAATGAGGTCCTTAATCCCATCATATGTAATAGTTGGATAAATGTTTCCAATATCTATTGATAAAATTAATGGATCTAAATGTTAATTTTGAATATTTTGAAGTATTTTATTATGCAAAGTGGGTTGAGGGATGATATTCCCATTGAGGAGGGGAAACAAAATTCTAATTTGGTTGAATCAAGATGACTTGAGGTGGTTCACTAGTAATTTGTAAGATATGAGATTACATTTGCACAATTTGGGAATTTTTAGTTGTTTGTGTAAAATTCATTTGTTAAATCATTTGAGCAAAGAATACAAATGTATCAATGGGAGGAGTAAGATTTCTAATGGTAGAAATGTTAGTGTTGTTTAAAAGAGCATTCCCTATATTGGTATTAGGTGAGGGATTTTTGGTTAGAGGATTCTCGACATTGGTAATAGGAGGAGGACTAAGGTGTATAACCTCAACTATATTAGATGATGCATAAGTTGGTTTAGAATTAAGAAGACATGAAGGAATTCTATATTTTCATCTGAAGTAATAATATAAGTGAGGTTTTGATCTAAATATTTTATTATAAAGTGGTATTGACTAATTAGAAGATGAAAATAAGACAATTCTAAATTTATTAAGTTACTAAACTAGGTTAACCACCTAATGAACTAGGTTAGCCACCTACTAAACTAGGATAGTCACCTACTAGACTATGTCAAAAAATAGAGGCAAAATAAACTAGGTTGACCACCTACTAAACTATATGTTAAAATAGAGGAAAAATAAACTAGGTCAGAAATATAATGAACTAAGTCTACCATCTAATAAATTATCTAAAAATAGAGGCAATCAAAAATTAGGTCAGTCCTACTGAACTAAGCTATCCACTTGCTAAATAATGTTTAAAAATAGAGGCAAAAAAATAGCTTGACCACCAACTAAACTAAGTTAGATAGGACCTATAAAATTGATAAGGTTTATGTAGTTTATTTTTGGGAAAAAAATAGTAATCTAAAAAAGAGCAAAAATAAACTAGGTTGACTAGTTGGATCTAGTTAAATTTTGGAAAACTATAAAATAAACTAGGTCGACCAAAATTATCTAGTTGATTTTGTATATAATTCTAATGAAACTGAAAAACTAGAAAAACTAGAATAGAAATTTTAAGTATTGATTCATTTTAATAAAAAATATCAATGAAAAATTTAGATAATTGAAAAAAATTAAATTAATAGTCTAGTAAGAGTGAACTTGGAAGATAAAATAAAATTGACTAGGTTGATTTAGTAGTTTTTTCATGAGAATGTTATAATATTATTTGACTGGGTCATCCAAATGATATTTTTATCCTACATAGAATACAGAAGTAGGTTGATAGGATTGACTTGGTTGGGAAACAATGCACAACAAGTAGAACTAGGTTGACATACTTGACCTAGTTGAAAACTTGTGCTCATAAATTAAAACTAGGTTAACATACTTGATCTAGTTGACTATAAATGAAAATTATAAATGTCAAGGGTTATATTCACATTGATTTCATGATAATGTATGCAATAAAAATAATATATATCCACAAATTATCCTATTTATTAATAATCATCCGTAAAGATGGTAATCATTTAAAAAATCCACTTAGAAATACTTTATTATATCAGGGTCATGACCAATGATGGATCTAGTAAACATAAACTAGGTGATGTCCAACCATATAATATAAAAATATATATTTATAAAGTGTCTATTAAAATTCCATCATGAAATAACCCTAGATAGGTCTTATGATTGTAATAAAAGTAAGTTAATCTACTAAATAAATAAGCAATCTAATCTAGTAAATGAATATACAAGCTAATATAGTGCTCACCAAAGCTTGTGGCACAAATGGGGAAGATAATAAACAAAAAAATATAATTATATTTAAGAAAATATATAAGTAAACTAAGTAAGTATAAATAAAATTAAATACATTAATTCTACAACATCTACTTGACCAAAATATGAAGGGCTAAGAGTATACTTTACTTGTTGAAGTGAACCCTTCGTGGCTCAATCTTTCCATTGTCTAATGGTGCTTTAAATATGTTATTATGACTCATAAAGCTAAAAATGATATATCAACTCTAGTCTACAATAATTCTCCTATGCATCCAAGACCTTCACAAGATAAATACTACTACTCCAAGGCAAAAACCTAAGAAATGAAACCTCCAAATGATAGTGTAAGCAAATTTATGAGATGTAAAGATCTAAAATTTAATTATCCTCTCTTTATAAATCAATTTAATGGGTTTTTTATATCAAATTATTGACCCTAAATCCTCCCTAAAATTTATCCAAAAAGGTCAGCTATGTCGACCTTGTTTGGTAGGGAAAAGAACCGTTAAACCTCAAACTAGGTCATTAGGCTGACTCAGTTCCATAACATGTAGATTAACATATTTTATAACAAGATCAACCTATTCAAATCCATCATATTTTATTTTCCTATCTAACATAGTATGAATGATAGAGTCAGCCTAGTCAACATAGTAGAATGAGATGAATGATAGATTTGGCCTAGTCAACATAGTAGGAAAATAGGCTAAAAAAAGTAGTATAAATATAAAATAAACACTCAAGTATAAGTTGACATGTATAGATGTACATATAGTTTATTATAATTTATGTTATGTTTTATATTTATAATTTTAGTATGTTTGAGATTTGTATAAGACCTTTAAGAGCTATAATTCAAATTCTAGATTTTGGAGGGTCTTAATAGATTTTAGACTTAGCCATACTTTAGTGTTATAGGATTTAAGACATAGCCATGTAGGCGGTGAATGGATAGACACTATAAATAATTTTTAATAATAGTATTATTAATAAAAAGGAATAATAATCTTTTGAATAACCAATGGTTTGCCCACCCCTTTCTTGGTGCACCTTTTAAGGTGTGCACTCAAAGAGATTGAAACTCCATAGTTTGATACAATAGAGAAAGTGTTAGTAAGAGATAGAGATTAAAATTATTGTGTATAAAATAGGGTCTCTTTAATTTGTATAAGAGGAAGATTTTTCTATTTTATTATTAGGTAAATGATATTCAATGTGAAGGCTAGGAATTTTCATTATGTTTTCCTGATGGCCATCAAAGGGATTTGGGTTACCTTTGGAAATGAAAACCTTTCCAAGGTATTAAAACCTTATCTTTTAAAAAAAATGTAAGGGATGAAATTTACCCTATGAATCCAAAACCTTATCTAAATCATATTATATTTTGTGTTCTTATCAATGATGTAGAACTCTATAATCATTGTTCTAGGTCCTTTAGTGAAAGGAATAACTATAGCATCAATAGAGGAAGATTTGAAGTTATCTTATCCTCGTAGGGTTTTATTTATCATCAAACAATTTATCTAAAAGTAACCTAAATATTTAAGGAAATATAAGGGTACTTTATTCACTATAATCGAATTATCCACCATGGATTTTTTAATGGAGTTGTAATTCCATACCTATAGTTAAAACTATGGATCTCCTCCCTTAGACATGTTGGCATTAGAAGGTAATACTTAAAGGTCAAATATGTACCAAACATCCTTAAAATTTTTCTTATGGGGGATAAAATTATAGGATGATATTGTTTATTTTTTCATTTAAAGATGGTGTAACACTAGCTGAGTGGATAAAACCGAAGGTGTCAATAAGTTTATGTGATGGGTAGAAGTATTCTTGAATAAATCCATGAAGGAAATGTGAGATAAAGTATTTATGAAATAGTTAAAAATATTTTAGTTCCTAGTATATTTGGTAATTACTCCAACATATTATTATAAAATGTTTGTTATAGGGAGAGTGTGTGATTGGTATTGTTCCATGAAAGTTATGATGTGGGCTTTCTCATCATTTTTTAGTTCTAGTAGACTTATTAGTTTTTTTTTCCTGTGGGGAAAAAGGTGATGGGTGACATAAAGAATTTTAGAGGTCAAGGATCCTACATGATGGGTTCCATCAAGTATGGTATATTTGGTAGGACCATTTTTTGTGTGTATTAATTCATCTATGCTTGATGGCTAGGAATACAATGTTTGTATTTATGTACATTGGTGTTTTGGGTAAATAAATGACCCACTTGGGAAGGTTAGAGTTATCATTTATGCTTACAAATAACATTATAATGAACAATTGCATTTGATATTCAAATATTCATTGAATTAATTTATGTTGTATCCAAAAAATATGATTATTATGGCCAATTACTCTATGGAATAATTAATAGACATGGAGAACACAATACCTCTTCCTTTCATCTTGATTTTTTGAGTTAAAACATTGGATAAAATTATGATTTTGGTTTTCATTTTTATAAGGTTGGTTTTAATTTATGTATTGGCCTTGATACTATGGATTTGGGTTTTGATTTTCGCCTTGGTAATAGGTTTATCATGGAAATAGTGGAGAATTGAATTCCATGGAATGAATAATAGGCATGGGGTTAGAATTTATTTATCTCCAATCCCTATTGTTGATGTTGTTATCATTAATTTTTTGACCTTTGTTATTTGTAACAATAATTATTTTATTGGTTTGGTATGTAACACCATCCATTTTGGCATTGTGATTATGATTCAAGATGTCGGTCCCTTTAGTGCAATTATTCTAATTATTGATTTTATAGTCCCCATTATTTTTATTGTGAAAGATAATCTTTTCATTGTACCCATATAGTCGATAAACACTATAAATGGTTGTTTGATATATTCTTAGACCACTTTAAAGTGATTCATATGATCTATATGGGAATTTTTATACTTTATCCCTAGTTCCATAGTTCATATATTGAAGGATAAGGTCACATACATCCATTTTATTCATGTGTGGAGCACTCAATAGGGAATAGTGTACATATCACCACCTCATATTGAAATGGGAAAAAAATCATTGGGATTTTCTCATATGCTTGTGTAAAGTAGCTTTTTATATCAAAAGCCTTAATGAATTCAAATATGAGTTGTTTAAATAAGTGAAAAGAGGTTTCAGGGAGATGATAATACTAGTCTAACGTGATTCCAACAAGATTCTTGTATAAAATATAAATTACTACATCCCAAGAAATCAACTCTTTGAGAGATAAGATATGCATTGATATGCACATTGATGTATCCCTATCATTTATGTTTAGGGAGCTCAGAAAATTGATGAAGTATAATAACACCTTGAATTATGTGGTTGAGAATTTCCTTGAGATATTCAATGTAAGTCTCCATTTTATTAAATTTTTTTTGACAAAGTGTCAATATATTTGAGAAGAGAGATATTTGGGTAAACATTAAGAGGGTAACCACCATGGGTGAATGTTGATTTTGGGGTTGTATGGAGGATTGTTATCTATTCATATATTGCATAGATATAAGCTCAATTTGATAAGGTGAAATTCTAATTTCAAGACTTACAAGAATTTCTCAACCACTAGGGAGTGTTATTTTCACTATGAGTTTTGTCTCTTAGACACCCACCTCATGGATATCTTCTTATAGTGACGAGGTGGCGATGAAGTTTATCTTGCAACCATGACAAATTCTCCACTACTCCTCCTTAATAGAGGGTTGGATTTCTATGTCACCTCATTATTCATGTGAAAAGGGTTCTCACCCAATATGGTTTTACCTTTGGGTTCATTTAACATTTCTTCACTTTAAGATTATGTAGGCTCCTAATTATTTGCACATATGAATAGCTCCTAATATTGTGTGCACATGTTCTTAGTTCATGATGGGTCCTTATCATTGGCCTTAGTAGGAGATAATGGCCTCTCCACTTAGTCCTTAGTGGGGGATAATGTCCAACCCACTCATCTAGTGGGAGGGCCACCTATTTGTTCCCCACACTCTGCATACTCATACATATGATTTTATTATGTTGTGCATGCACAACTAAGAGAGGGAGATAGAGTTTTAAGTATTTGCATTGTATACTTTGTCTATAAGTAATAGATTATTTACTTTGTTTTGTGTTAAATAAAAAAAATCATGAGTTTTTTCATATTTTTTTCTCACACAAAAATAAAAGTGCACCACGAGTTTTTTTCATTTTTTTTTATCACACAAAAAATAAAAATAAAATTTAAGTTTTTTTCACAATTATTTATCATGCCCAAAAGATGTTAGTGTGAAAAGGGTTCTCACCCAATCTGGTTTTACCTTTGTGTTTCTTTTATACTTCTTCACTTTAAGCTTACTTAAGACTTAATAGTGTATACATATGTTTAGTGAATAATTAGATTCTTAGTTACGTACAAATGTGTTTAGTTCATAGTCTAGTAACTCCACTTTGAGTGGAACACACCCCACTATGGGTTGTCTACCACTTTGTCCCCCACTTTTATGTGTGCACATAGTGTTTACATATCCATTATGGATTGTCTACCCCACTATCTATTTCCTATATATTGGGTACTCTAATAGTGTATTTTTAATGTGAAATAATGTGGAAATATTGATTAAATTTGAATTAATTTCATTCCATCGTATTTGTGTTGCATGATTTTTACATTCCTTGATAGAATACAACTTATTCATCAAATTCAATCTCTATCATAAGAGTGATTCTATTAGGCATTAGAATCCCATTAGGCTATTTTAGCCAAATATTACATGGTATGATAGCAAGTTAATATACATTGGTAGTATTTTAGGGATCTATAATTATAGATCTGGTATTATCTTACCTTGCTAAGTATTCTCTTCTCTTTAATCCTCTTTGGATGGTCCTAAGAATTAGAAAGGTATGCAAGAAATTCTATTTTTTTGGGGATTTCCTATTTGTGTGTTTTTATTTTAGGTATATTTCAGATATTTTAGGATCATTTTATAACTCACCACCACATATAAATTGTCAAAGAAACATATAATTGCCTCTATATTTGTGTCAGTTGGACATCTGAGTGCATGTTTTTTCTGTAAATCAATTTTTTTAAAAATAAAATGACTGTTATTTTTCATAGTATGGTCAAAAAGTAATGAATCACTTATAATGTTTTATGGATTTTGTGTGTCTAGTTTTTATATTTCCATAATAGTTTGAAATTCTAATTTTTATTTAGTAATGTAAAAGTTATCATAGTTTTAATAACTATTATTAAGAAAAAATATAATTTTTTAAAGTTTAAGAAATCTAGGTGTTTTATTTTTTTCTCACCATAAAAAAATGTGAGTTTTTTATTATTTATTTTCTCACATATAAAATAAATTAAAAAATTTATGCTTTTATTATTTTTCTCACATATTTTTTAAAAATGTGTTTTTTTCCTATTTTTTCTCACACAAATAAAAGTGTACCTCAATTTTTTTAATAATTGTTTTCATGTGAAAAATAAAATTACATAAGTGGCCATTTCATTTGATTAGATATGGTGTAAGTTACCACTACCCTCTATGACACATATTTTCATTGACGAAGCCTGATAAGTGAGGATCAGTCTAATAGGTGGTCAGACACCCTCTTAAAAAAATATGTAATTTTCTAAATTAGTATTCCTTCTTAGTCTAAATTCTAAGTTGGCATTGCCTTGAATTCATCCATAATTTACATTCTACAATTCCATCATCATTAAATGCATTTATACAGAGTTCATGTGTCCTCTAGGTTACTTTATTAACACCTACATTCTCTAGTGGACACATCTCAAGGCCCCTTTCTTAGTGCCTTGATTTTTTTCATAATTTTTATCATGAAAAAAAAATTACTTGTTCTTTGTAAATGGGTATATTATTAGGCACTTTATGTCAAAACCCATTTGAGGATCATTTCATGTCTCATTAGCATAACTTTTAGCTATATTTTCTTTGATTATATATTTGGCATTTATCACAACTATAATTAGACTCTAACAATTTTAGAGTGATTGAAGTATCTACAGGATGATGTTTGAGTAGTGGATGCATCCACTTATACATATCTTGGTTTGTGTACTTGTTGGAATAATTTTGGTTTTTGATTAGGTTTGTGGTACAATTTATCTAGCCACATTATGGATCTATTGCACCTTAAATTACTTCTTCATAGCTTGGTGACTTTTGTTTAGTGCCACCATCTTTGTGTTCAATTGTCACCACTTCTACCAAATCCATCAATAGAGACATGCATTGCTCCCTTATCTTAATTCAACATTGAAGGGGGTATTCAAGAAATGCTTCCTTGGGTTCATTTCACTACCCATTAATTTTGAATTTAATGTCTACTTTGAGTGATCTACGTATTCATCACCATTTTTGAAATCACTTAGTGGTTGTAGTGATTAGATATCCTATCATTTTGGTCAGATGGACTGACATCCATAGGGACACTCAGATTCAACCCTACTTTAGGGAGAGTCACATGAACTTCTTCCATCATCCTCTTATAGGGAAAGTATATTCCTATGAGTTTTCTCCATATCTTTTGAGCTTGAGGAGATCATTTTATACATGGGTACCTCATCAACCTTATTGTTTGGACCCATTATTTTTTAAAGGTTTTTAGTTTTCTTTCCTCCTAAGTTTCACTTAAGGAGGGGTGGTGTTAGTGTGAAAAGGGTTTTCACCCAATCTAGTTTTAGCTTTTAGTTCCTTTCACACTTCTTCAATTTAAGCTTACTTAGGCATTAATAGTATGCATATATATTTAGTGTATAATTACACGTTTAATCATGTGTGAATGTGTTTAGTGCAAAATTTAGTCACTCTGCTATGAGTGGACCACACCCCACTATGGGTTGTATATCACTTTGTCCCCCCACTTTAGTGTGTACACATAGTGTTGACATATCCAATATGCTTTGTTTACCCCACTCTTTATTTGCTATATATTGGGAACTCTAATAGTGCATTTTTAATGTAAAATAATGAAAAATGTGGAGTAATGTTGAACCATTGATTCCATTTGAATCAATTATATTCCACTATATTTGTGTTGCATGATTTTTACATTCCTTGATAGCATAGAACTTATTCTTCAAGTTCAATCTCTAGTATAATAGTTATTCTATTAGGCCTTAGAATCTTGTTAAGATATCCTAAAAAAATATTACACTCATGGTAATTTTATTCCTAGCCCTTCTCAATGGAGCCCCTTCTCAATGGAGCCTATATATTCAAGATGTGGTATAGTTTTAATATTTTTAAGATAACATCTATTTCAGACATCATTATTTATCTGGTCTCCTTGGATCCCACTCAAGATGGTTGGGTGGTGCCTAATTATACTTTAGCTCAGCCTTCCTCTTAGAGTGCCTCAAATTTGAAGGTTGATCCACCTCCTCATTCTTCTGATGTAACTTGCCCCTGAATAAATGTATTTTGTATATTTCTTTAAATTTTAATAAGTATGGTTTATCATACTTTACCCATTTTTTAATATTTGATCTATATTTTTGATTTGGCATAAATTTTATGTTGTGCATTCCAATCGAGCATATTATTATCATTATAATTTTCACTATATATTATTATTTTTAATTAATAATATTTATAATGATAAATTGAAATAATAAAATAGTGTCACCAAATTTTGTTTGACTATCCCATTAAAAATTTAATGAACCAAATTATGAGTGCACATTTCACTATCTAGATTTAAAATCTCAAAAAATAATGGACATATCGACGTAAAACATATATATTATTTCATGTATTGTTAAGAACATAAACAAATAAAAGAGATAGTGATAAGTCACCTTATAAACTCTATGTTTTAAAATTAAGACATATATACATATAAAGAAAATTTATCCTAAAATTTTAAATTTTGTTATATTTAAATGTAATAAATCTAAAATGAATTCTTGTGAAATTTTTAGATTCCATTTCACTTGTTATATTTGGACTTAATTAATATAAAAATATGTCATGGGAATGTTTCAATATCAGTACCATGTTAAAAAAATATTACGTATAATTTTATCTTTTAAAAGCATGTTTCCATATCATATTTTAAATACAATGCATATAAATTAATATATAAGGAAGATAAAAGCTAAAACATTTACGATAAATAATTTTATCCATAAATTAAGAGGGAGGAAATTATGTAGTCATTAAATATGATTTTTTATACTTTTTTTTTGAAGACATTTTTCATCTAAGTTTTATCACTATATATTTCATCTAAATTTTAAATTAAAAAATGATTCCCCTAATGATGTGTTGTGGATAGATTTCATAGTGATTTTTTTTCAATGATCATAACTTTTGTTGTTCTTCTATTATGACAAATACTAGTCTAATTTTAGTAGAGTTATTTGGTATGTTCTGAGACTTTTCAAAAAATTAATTCAAACTATTGAGCATTTGGTATCAACTCTGATTAGATTAATTGGCCTCTACTAAGATATAAATTCAATTTAAATAATTATGACTTACCCTTCAAGAGTTAGTGTTAGATGTTGTGCTTCATAATATGAGTCTAAAATCTCCACATACTTGGTAAAAAGATTGGATGTGTAATTTTGATGCTCATGACAAGAACTATCCTTTAGGTTACCTATGTCAAATCATTATCCCATTCTATTTGGATTTCTATAATCTTAATAGGCATTGGAATATTAGTTCCTCGCCTAGGACTTGGATTACTCAACTCAAAAGAATACAGACTGCTAAGCTTAAGCCTAAACTTTCTCATTTTTATAGATTATGGTCTATGAAGGTCTTCCTCATAGAGATTTTTTATCTAATCTAGGCTTGCTCAAACCAAGTGTTCTACTTATTCAAGATTATAATCTTTTAAGATAATATTTTAGACATGTTCTAGAAGTCAATATACTTGACAATGGATACACAGTATCCTTCAGTGCTTCCATGTTGATCCTTCCTTATGGCATCAATCCCTATTTGGGGATTCTAAAAATTGGCTGACATATATATTTTCTAAAATTATATAAAGATGCAAACTTTCATTGTTTAAAAACTAAAAAAAAATATTATCATATTACTATTGACACTTGGATTCACACCCTTGAGAAGATGCTCAGCTCTCCTATCCAAGTGGCATAATTAAAACATCTCTCTTGTTATGGGTGACAATTTTACTGAGATGAATCTCTTGAAAGGGGGATAACTCCCCTTGATGTACCTTTAAATCTCTCTCTCTAAATTAAAATTTTTTTATGAGAAGAGTTAATGAAAAAAACTCAAAAACCAAATGGCAATGCGCCAATATATAATGTCCTCCCAATTGACTGAAACCAATACTTAAAGACAAATAAGGTGTTTCTCACATAAGACTCAAAACTTAGAATTCATTACTGCATCAATGTTTCATATGCTAGATTCAAGAAGGTATATGATTCTTAGGAAGGGAATGAATGATTCCAAAGAGGGATACAATCATGGACCACTTCTAGGATATCTCTACACTTATAAAAGAATACTCGCAAAGAACTATAACAATCTCCTTTCTATAAATTGGTAGACCATCAAGAGTAGAATCTAGAAAAGACAATCTTTCACTAGACTATAACAATAAGATTCAAGTCATTACTAAATATTATAGCATATGAGTGGCAAAAGAACTTTTATATTTCTTTAGTATTTCTTTGAGTACAAATTTGGCTAGATTTTTCCCAATAACTAGTGCAGGCTGTTAAACAAGCCAAAAGAATACATATATAGCCTTTGGGAGGGAGGTCAAGAAAAGGGAGTCCAAGGGTCACTTGGAAATGTGTATATATGAAAGAATTAGTTACATTTGCATGTAGGAGAGAGGTGGGGTGATTTATGCCATGTCACCAAATGAATCATTTACAATTTAATTAGTTACAATGGCACCAAATGAATCAATTACAATTAAATAAAATGCTTAAGAAATTTTTCCATTTGTTACCTCTATATTCACCTTTAGATTCCTAATGAGCCATTTGACATTAACATCTATTTCCCACAATTTGAAGTTAACATTTATAGGCCATCACTCCTCAGGTATTTTTTTTACACATTTCTTTTCCTCAGACTTTTGTTTCCATAAAAAAATATTTCTGAAAGAATTTATTCCTTAGATACTTTTCCAATGGTCACTTTATTTCAACACTTTTCTCCTTTGGAGTTTTGTATCAAAAAAAGTGTTTGAAAGAATTGGGCTTTGACCTCTTTTTGATGCAGACAAGTTTTCCAAAATAATTCCTCGGACAATCTTTCTAAAAGAATTCCTTTGGAATTTCCATTTGGTCCTTCAAACTTTTGTCTTTTTACCCTTTATCTAAAATAAATGTTCCTTAAAAAATATGTAAATGACCCTATAACACTTGGAAATGTCCCTTTAGAAAGTTGAAGATGACTTTCAAAACTTTTACACTTGAATAATTCCTTTGGGACTTGTATTCCGCTACCATTCTTTTGATATTTTCTAAAAGTGCCCTTTTCAAAAAAGTTAAAGTGCCCTTCAAAAAAGTTGTAAATGATACCTTATCTTGAAAAGGTCCTTTGGGGAAATTGTGTGGTAAATTTTCCTAAAGGAATTAATATTCATCTTCAAGAAATATATCTCAAATAAATTATCTGAAAGAATTTGACACTTGGTTGAATGAAAAGTCCAAAATAAATAACACTTAGTCAAAAAAAAAGACTCAAAAGGATTATTATTCAAAGGCTTAGTAAAAGACCAAAACCAATATTTTTGAAAGAATTAGAATTTTACATTTGTTGTGGGCTTTGTCAAGAAACACTTCTTCCAAATAAAATCTACATACTATACTTAACCAAAGGTATAGGCTTAGGCGGCTAAGTTTTCAAATGGGGGTGCTTAATTTTGGCCTGAAGGGCCAAAATTTGGTCAAAAAATTGGTTACTCATAGTGGTAGTATGCCTACTATACCAACTAGATAGGTAGCCAAATTAATCCGTTGCACATGGATTCATCTAAGGACCTTCATGCAAGGAAACATTGGCCATGACTCAAAACCTGATCAACAAGATAACTAGTTACCACCTTACACGAGGGAGAGAATAAACACACACAAAGACCAAATATTACACACCTATGCTACTAAGAATTTATAATAACTAAACATAATGTAAATAAAATTAAATATTTACAAATAACCATGATAAATTTTTCCTCCTCTTGGATCAAAGGGGAAACTTCTTAGGTCTCCTTCATGGCAAGAAAATGCATGGTGGTAACCAAGTAATTTGTTGAAGTGAAAACTTGGTGACTCACCCTTCTTGTTTACCATATTAATTAGAATGTATTCCAATGCATTAAGTTCAAACATATATTTTACATCCATGTATTCATATTTCTCTTTGAGGTATGTTTCATGTTGGTCCTTCATGTTGGTGTAGTCCAGTAAGGCATCAATGGATACAATATCATCATTATAGGTCTCATTTGACTCATGGCTCTCTTGGTATGTATCATGGACCAAATAATTATTTTATATCTCTTTCAAAAGATTGTAAAATTAATCTCTTACTTCTTCATGTCTCTCTTGGGAAAATGTGGCTAGTGTGATATTTGAGTTGAGGCAAAATATTTCTAACTTATTCCAAAAATCATCATTTTATTTCTTAAGAACTCCTTCCTAAATACTTATATCAAAACAATGTGATACCTATCCTTATTATTAACAAACAAGAGTCTTTATCTACTAAAAAACATGATCTTAAACCTCATTCAACTCAGGTTCCATGGTTTGGTCATTATCTTCATTAAAGCAATAAGAAGGTTCATCAAACAAAGGGAAAGAGAGATCACCATGCTTACATTATCCATCCAACATTTACAAGTGAATTTTTTCAATCTCATATTCATATTTATGGAATATTTAAATGTATGTGTGACCTATATATTCTCCTTTAATCATGACACCTTAAAGAGTCACTTCTTTAACCTTATTCTCATGAAAACCTCCTATAATAGCCAACTCTTGAAATATAATTTGACTACATTGTTCATCTTTGATAATGGCTTCCACCTAATGTTCATGATGATGATCACCATGATGATTCTCATGGGTAGTACCTATAATGAGTTAATCTTCATCATCACTCATAATATCCTCTTGATTATCCAAAAAATGCATTTTCTCTTGCTCACTTTCCTCCCTCAAAATAGGTTCTTCTTTAGAATGGAATGAAGTGAAGGGTGAATGGACAAGTTCATGAGTTTAAAATACAAGAGTTGTAGTATAGAAGGTAATTTAAGGTGAATGAATTGAAAATATAGTGTGGGATGAAGGAGATGAATTAGGAATGGAATTTAAAAAGAGGCAAGTAAAAGAATCTCTAGATATGGGGCTAGCTCCCCTTGATGCACCTTTAAATCTCTCTCTCTAACTTAACAATTGTATATGAAAAGGGTTAAGGAAAACAACTAAGAAACCAAATGGTGATACACTAATGTATAATGTCATCCCAATTGACTAAAACCACTACTTAATGATAAATAAGGTGTTTCTCACACAAGACTCACAACTTAGTAGTCATTAGTTCATCAATGTTTCATATGCTAGATTCAAGAAGGTATATGATTCTTAGGAAGGGAATTAATGATTCTAAAGAGGGATAAAATCATGGACCAAAGCAATTAGTCTTCATCTTTAAGAAATCTATCTTGAATAAATTATCTAAAAGAATTCAGAACTTGTCTAAATGAAAAGTCCAAAATAAATAACACTTAGTTAAAAAAAGACCCAAAAGGATTACTATGCAAAGGCTTATACAAAGACCAAAACCAAGATTTTTGAAATATTTATACTTGTACATTTGTTTTAGACTTTGTCAAAGAACACTTCTTCTGAAGAGAATCTACATATTAGACCTAGCTAAATGTATAGACTTAGGCGTTTATGTTTTCAAATAGGAGTACCCAATTTTGGCTTGAAGGGCTAAAATTTGGTCAAAAATTACCATTAACAACAAGGTGTTTTTGATATCTTCATATTTTATGCAAATTCAATCCCAATATGAAAAGGTGGCTATGGACTCATGTATTTATAGGAGCTTCTAGACCATAAAGGGACTAATTTTTATGTTATTAATCATGTCCTCCTCTGATTTTAATCCATAAGGCTATTCACCAATGGCACCCAAACATCAATAGAACCACTTCATATAATCATAGGCATTTTTCCACCCCTCCTCCTCAAGGGGTGGGGAATTTAGAATTCACGTCCTCTTCATGGAAAATGTTCTACTAGTCCATCTTAATGGGTCTCACCTACTCTTATTTCTATCTTTGTTGGAAGTGTGGTGTACCATCCCTTTGGATGGGGAATTACTAGTTATTTTTATCCTCCATACCCCATGGATAGCTAGGTGGATCTTGAACCTCCCAATAATAAGTGTTTTTTTTGGAGTGGTCTATTGAATAAGGATTATTCACCACCCATCATGATGATGTGGATAATTCCTAAACTAGGTGGATGTTCCACACTAAGTTTCACCAATATAGACTCTTTTAGGTCAGGGTTTTATCTCAAGTTCTATGTCATATAAAACACCTAAAATGTTTTTTTAATATTTATTCCAACTCTTAAGACTAACATAGACAACATATAAAATAATATATCAATACTCTAAACTTGTTACTACTCCATAAATGAATATAATTAATATGATTATATAGAGGTACAATGCCAAATGTAAAGTTATTTAACTATAGTGATGAATATTGAGCTCTCTTAAATGTTTGTATATTATCCTAGTTTCAAGGAATGTAAAAATTCAAGTAAAGGAAAAGACACAATAACCAAAAATAAATATAACATAATAAATACCCCAGAGAAACTCAATGTGATCAAAATATATCAAGAGTGAAGCCATGAAACTTCATCTTCACTATGTTCTATAGTTTATAATCCGTTTTACCTTTTAGGCTTACAAGAAAAATAACCTCATACACTTGTAATGATCTATGCAATATTTTTTTGAAGATTTACATATAAATAAAGTAATAATTATTTAAATTATCCTATTTTAGCTATGTATTCTTAAAAATAGTCACCTAAAACCAATAAATAATGAGGAAATAATAATAAAGACACAAACCTACTGATACACGATGTGAATCCAAGTAAAATACATCCCATTACACTTTTTTTATTAATATCTAATCATTATCCTTTCTTATCCCTTTTTGAGTGAACTCTATAAGTTCATATTTATACATAATAATACCACTTCGACACATTTGATAAGTCCAAGAATTATAAAATGAAGTACTACACCTCATGTCCTTTCATCTTCCTATGCATCTATCTAATGTAATTTACCTTATAAGACCTATATTTAATCTCCCTCATGTTTTTAATCCACATAGGACTTAAAAATAACCACTACAAATCTAAAAAACTCAAAAAAAAACTTCAAATTCCTATGGTCTTGGCTATCACCAAAGTCCAACAGTCTGAGCATTGAAGTTGAATAGTTAACTCATAAGAGATATCTAATCTTAGAGTATGCCAAATTTATATCGTCATAACTTTTGAATATGACCTCTAAATGACATGAAATTTGTTTTGAACTTGTTTAATTTTTCTATGGGAATCCAATCCCATAACTTTTGAATATGAACTCAAAATGACATGCCATTTTTTTAACTCATTTAGTTTTTCTATAATAATCTAATGTCATAACATTTACATAAAACCTTGAAATTACATGCCATTTGAAAAAAATTATCTAATTTTTATATGGGAATCCATATATTTAATTAAAATTAAATTTTGAAAGAAAAAATATCTTATTTTATCTTGTACAATAGAAACTAATAATTTCTAGGTCTTAGCATTTCACAAACTACACATATTTGATAATTAAGTATTTTTCCCAACTATGTTGGATGATAAACATGATAAAATTTATGATCAAAAACCCAAAATTTAAGTATTTTGGGACTCAAAAAAACTATAAAAATAAGATAAATATGTACGTTCTATCACCCAAGTAAGAAACCCATCTTATCATCCTCTTGGATAGTACCCATTTCAAGTTCCAATCTAATCATACTTTGGATAGTACCTTGCTTAGGTTTTATTTTGATTAATTATTTGATAATAACATTTTTAGGTTCTAATATATATTCAACTCTCCAATTTAAGGTTTTCAATCCCACTAATTTAAAAACTCAAGTGGTGAGGATTCCTTACCCCACTCTTTCGAATGTCATTTGGATTTTATTGCTCTCCCATTGTTGATGCTCTTTTGTTCATCTTTATCCACAAATTTAACCCACTCATCTTTTCTAATATGATTAATGATTTTTAATAAAATTTAAAAAAATACCTTATTTTTTTCCACATGGAAGGATCAAAGAAACATCAATTTTCAAATAAAACAAAAAGGAGACATATCTAAGTAAAAACATTCTTTCTCAAGTTCATAGTGTTACCTTTGGAGTATTTTATTCACTCAAGTACAACCATACACTATTTTCACAAGGAAAATAATCTCAAATATATGTTTATTATCTCTTTCTCTACACTTTTCAACTCTCTTAACAATTCTTTTTTTGGAAAATTAATGTATGTCAAGCTGAATTATCAACATTTTTCATGTCCCTTAGATGATTGGTCCATAAAATAATTTTGGTAAACACCATCACATCATATAATCCCATAATGTATTTCATCAACAAAAATAATAGTATAAATTTAAACAATTTTATGGCAATGAATCAATACAACCTATCCATTTGAACTTGTTATCTTAGTAATGGGAAACATCTACACAACAGTCACCACAACAACCCAAAAAATATAACACAAACTAATATCTTCATAAATATGTTAGCAAATCCTTTATGGTAAAATGATAGCCTCATCTTATACCAATATGATCTATAAACTAGGTAGATATTCCACACTATGTTTCACTAACATGGAACCTTTCAACTTAAGGTGTTCCTCTCAAGTTTTATGCCATAGAAAAACGCTTAAAATATTATTTTAATATGTATTCCAACTCTTAAGACTATTATGTGAAACATATAAAATAATATATCCACACTCTAAACATGTTATTACTCCATACAAGATTGTAATTAATATGCTTACATTGAGGTGCAATTCCAAATCTAAAGTTATTTAACCATAGGGTTGAATCTTGAGCTCTCGTAAATATTTGTGTATTAGCCTAGTTGCAAGGAATGTAAATGTGCAAGAAAAGGAAATAAACACACTAACACAAAGATATATAACACAATAAATAACTTAGATAAAATAAATGTGAAAAAAATCTAGTAAGAGTGAAGCCATGCTTCCTTATATCCACTATTTTCTATAGTTTACAAGCTTTTTTGTCTCTTAAGCTTATAATAAAAATAACCTCATACACTAACAATGATCTCTACAATATTTTGATGAAGATTTTATCCTAAAAAAATTGTATAAATTTTTAACTCATCATATTTTAGTTGTTTGTTGCATAAAATAGTCACCTATAGTCAAGAAATAATGAGTAAATAATAACAAGGACTCAAAAATGTCAATACATGATTTGAATCCAAGTAAAATACATCCCATTGCACTTGTTTTTTATTATTTGTTTATATTCCTCTATTTTCCATGTTTTAATGAATATATAGTTTCATTTTTAAAAAAGAGTACCTCTTAGGTTCATTCAATAATTCTAAGAGTTAGAAACTGATGTAATACACCTTGTGTCCTTTCATCTTCTTATGTATCTATCTCCTATAATTTCCCTTCTAAGATCTATATTTAATCTCCCTCATGTTTGGAATCTACCCAAAACTTTAAAAAAACCACTAAAAATATAAAACATCAAATATAATTAAAATTACTATGGTCTTAGTTGGCTCCAAATTCTAACAGTCTAAGCTCTAGAGTTGAATAATCAGCTATTGATAGATCATGAAGCTTAGAGTATGATAATTTTAAATGGTCATAACTTTTGGATATGACCTCAAAATTCCACATTTTTTTTAATATGTCTATGTTTTTAATTAGAATTCAAATATGTAATAAAAATTCACTTTTTAAACTAAATGTATGTTATTTCATCTCATACAATATAAACTATGGATTTATTGGTCTTAGCATTTCACATATTACATATTGAACATGGCCTATTATAGGAAAGAGCCAAAGAATCAAATACAAATCATAAATAAACTTCACATGTTTATTAATCAAATGTATTAATACACACACACACACACACACACACACACACACACACACACACACACACACACACACACACACACACACACACACACACACACACACACACACACACACACACACACACACACACACACACACACACACACACACACACACAGTATTTTAACAACCATCCCTAAAAATATCTTAGTTGTTCCAACAACTAATAACAACTAACTCCCCTAACACTAATATAGGATTAGTTGTTCTAAAAAAAATATTCTTTCATTATTTAACTCTAATACAATATATACTTGATTTTCAAATCAAATCACTTATAATAATATATTGTATTATTACACACATATTTATGTTCACAACATAACTATTTTCACACTAGATTTTTTCAACATTCTGTCCTTAGAGTGAACTTAGGGATGAGAAATTCAAATGTCAATTTCAACTGATAATGGATTTGATTACATAAAAGAAAAACTTATTTTATTTAAAACTACCTTTAGAACTTAGTTGATGACTCATGACTCAAGTATAATTAATAAATACAAATTAAAAGACTTAACATAAACGTTATCGACTACAACCAAAACATAAATATAAAATAAAAATTGACTTAAAACTATAAAAAGTAATATTCAATTACTTTAATGGACACAATTTTAAAAATCCTAAGATAAGATTATCATATAAATTAATTATGAGTTAATTTAAAAATATATATTTAAAATTTAAAATATAATATCACACAAACTAAAATGAAAAATAAAAATCCAAAAATAAAATAAAGGAAAACATAAAATCATAAACTATATTTATACAAATTGCTAACTACATAATACATTTAAAAAATAAAATCAAAATTAATGAAATTATAACCACTATGAAATAATCAAAACCACAAATTCTAAAAATAAACTAATAAATAAATAAAATAAAACCACTAACACACACCATTTAAAATACATAAAGTTATGGACTTTGAAGGCAAAGTGAAACCTAGAAAACAAAAAACAATGTAAAGTAAAGACATAAAATAAAACAAAAAACACTCTTCAAAATAACAATGGATCAATTTGCCTATGATTTTGAAGATTTTGATATTACCATTTTAAGATGGATATGTTATACCAAGGGGCTAGAAATGCTATGCCATTTTGAAATATTTGCAGAGTTGATCGAGTTTGAAGATAAGGTCACCAATTAATTTGAGATGAGACTTCAAAATCATGCAAGGGAGAAATATAATAACCGTATATTACACATAAATCACTAAGATGAGGATAAAACTTTGGCTAAGACAAATCATCAATTGATGGTTGGATGGTCCTAGAAAAAACCATTTTCTAGGTGAGAGGGTGATAGACCTATTGTATGAGTCTCTCTCCATTTGTATGGATCACCACTTAGAATCCTTTCTAGAGTTGGTAGATAAAAGGGAACATATTTGTCATGAACATAATTGGAGAGCTTAACTATTCTAAACTCTATGCAAGTTCTATGGGCTGAAATCTAAGATAGATAACTCATTGGTTCTCTTTGGAGGAGGATGGTGAGGTTTAATGACAACGCATAATTGATCGAATGTGAATATCCTTGTAAAGCCTTTAAAACTAGGTGTGAACCAAAGAAATTAAAGGTATAAGTAAATCTACAAACACTGGCAAACAAAAACTCAAATTCCTAAAGAGATAAAGGTACATCCTGATATGAACAACCAAATGTGGATATCCTTATATAGTCTATTTGTATGGATTTTTTCTAAAAATAAGAAAACTAAAAAACAAATACATACATACATACATATATACATGTGTGTGTGTGTGTGTGTGTGTGTGTGTGTGTGTGTGTGTGTGTGTGTGTGTAATTTCCATTCTATTCACACAATTTACACTCCACACTATTCATAGTTTCACTCAAAAATTGAAATATATATATTGAATACAACTATGAAGAATGTGGAATGTAAAATTTGTGAATATAATGGAAAGTATGGAAAGAGGAGAGAGATGCATATGGATTATGAATGGTGAAGGATCACACATGGTCTACATTTTTCAATCATTGGCAACTATATATATTTCAATTTTTTAATGTAACTATGAATAATGTGGAGCGTAAAATTTGTGAATAGAATGGAAAGTATGGAAAAAGGAGAGAGATGCATATGGATGATGAATGGATAAAGATCGTACGTGGTCTACATTTTTTAACCATTAGAAACATGAAATAATATTCAACAAACACAATGATGGCATTTTCTCATGGTCTACATAACATAGCCATAGTGTTGTGTGGAAAAATAATAAATGGATAAATCAATAATGCTTAGAGAGGCATTGACAACCTAATCTAATACCAGATCTCAATAATGTCCCATAAAAGGCAATAACCAAAGGCTCAAATATGAATTTCCAATCAACTTCACATGTTATTAATCAAATGTATTAATATATGTAAAAAGTCTTTTAGCAACACTTCCTAACAAAATCTTATTTTTTCTAACAACTAACAAAAACTAACTCCCCTAACACTAATTTAGGATTGGTTGTTCTAACAACCAATATTGCTTCATTATATAACTCTAATACAATATATATTTATAATAATATATTTTATTATTACACACATATTTATTTTCACAATAAAACTATATCCATGCTAGATTTTCTCAACATTCTACATATTTGACAACTAATTGTTTTTACCAACTAAGTCGGAAGATAAACGTGATCAAATTTTTCATCAAGAACAAATTGTGGTTAATTTTTTATTGTCTTTTTTATATGATTAGTTATTATTTGACTTTTTATACTTCACCATAATTTGGTTGTTTTGAATTGGATTTGTTCCTCTAAAAGAGATTATGAAGAATGAATTGTAACACTTTATTTTTTAACCTTGTGTGTGTGTGTGTGTGTGTGTGTGTAATAATTGTTTTACTAAAATTTTCAAATAGTAAAATTTGATTAATTGTTTTTATAAGATCACTATTAAAAAAATCTTGATATATAAAATTTGAAAAAGCCCTTGCCATCATCCTTGTAAAGGAGAATATTATTCCAATGATTTGGATTTATTATGAGAAATAAAACATAATCTACATATAAAAATGCAAAAACCTTGAGATAAGAAATGTCTACCACTAAAAACCATATGGAATATTTAATTTAATTAAAGAACATATATAAATATACATATGGTGGGTCATATTGAATAAGGAAATAAATGAATTGTATAATGTTCTATATGACATGAATACCAAGATAGGAGCTATGTATTTTCTATTTATTATATCCATAATTTTTTTTCAAGACCTCATGAAACTTGACTATATGACTAGATTCAAACCCATATATATGGATATGACACATTCATCCTAAAATATCTCACCATTCACCCTCAATTTCATCATAAGACCTCCATACACTGACCTAATCCCCAAAACTAAACTTCATTTGCTAAATCCCATAGGTAACCATGATGATGAAAAAATACACTCTCTATATATGTCACTCCCTTTTGTATTTCTAATAATTCTATGCTAGATTTAAAATAGTCATTTATTAATCTATCCACACCTTCCTACAACTTTTTTACAATCTTAGAAAATGGGTGTTTGTACAAATTTTTTATAGTGGCCTTAGAATCCAAAAGTATTTCATATTGTACAAACTCCCAAGGAAGAGATGGATGACCTTCACCATAAAAATAATCCACATATACATGTTAGATACTAATAAAAATTATTTGTATCCATTAAAAACTAAAATATGATAAAATTAATCAATGTTTTTAGACCTTATGTCCACTACAAAGTAAATTTTTGAAACATCATCTAGATTCCTATTTCTAATTATGTAAGCCCTTAAACAACATAGTTGTGCAAGCATTATAATAAATCTTATGCAATTAATAACTCTACCATCCTTTAGTAGCATGTTTAGGACATCAAATATTTTTCTAATGAGAACACCTTAGAATCACATTTCTTTGATAAGGGCAGCTTCTTATACCATATATTTCTTTGCATAAATTGTGTATAACTCATGGAATTTTGACCCAATTCAAATTGTTTTTGTCATCACTTACTATAATTGGTTAAATTAATCTTGAGAGAAGACCAACCCTTTAAACATGTCCTATCTACTTGTATAGATGTTATTTCTCCATTTATATCAAGGTGAGTGAAGTTTTTAGAAAACTCTTATTTGGAAACCTCATCCATAATATTATGGTTTACCCAAATTCCCATAATGAATCCACCACATTTGAAACCCATATTTTGTAACATTCAATGAAATGGTGTTTCAATATCATTCTTAGTGCATGAAATGAAAAACATTATAACCATTTTTTTTAGAGATTGTTTTTACCATAATTAAGATTCAAATAACCTTAGATATAACATTAAATATAATTTAAATTGTAAAGTATGTCAATAAATCATTATTTTTAATATAAAATATTGAAACTAATATGACAAGTAGCATGTGATAAATATAAAAAGTACTAAAAATTTAATATACTCAATTTTTTTATTGACTGTGACTTAATTCTTAGAGTTGAAATGGGATGGTAACAATACTAGGAGTTGAGAGTTATTCATATATAAATATGATATTTTGTATGTGTAGGGTCATTTACACCAATCTAGGGTAAAATTATTAACATTAATGACTAACGTGGACATTATTATTGTAGGTTATTTTGGCTCTCTATGACCATACAATCAATGACACATACTTGTAATACCCTTATGTGTTGAATTCTAATCACTTAATATGTGCAAAAATACATAAATCAATCTCCTTATCATTGAAATGTTAGATTCATTTTTAAATGGTAGAAACCTATAAATACTTGGGAAATGTAATGAATTAAATTTACCCCAATCACCCCCATTGATGATTTACCACTCCCTATGTATCTAATACTCCAAAGAGGGAAATCAAACCACACATGTTTTTTTCCATTAATATGAACATGAAATTATGTTCCTTTTCTATATGAATGATCCTAAAATTTGGATTATAATAATTGATAATATTTTATCTTAACTTTTTTGAGTGTGATTTAGACTTGGCTAATGACTAATCCTAGTGATTGATTTGCATTTTTTGAAGAATGTGAAATATTTGCTCAATGTGAAGCAATGTATAGATGATTCATAGATAAGTTACTATTGATTACTAACTATGGGTTTTATTTGTATTTATAGGAGACTAATTTGGTAATTTATCATGACATTGATATGCTAGGAAAATGAGCTAACCTGCAAGAATGATTTAATTTTGAAAATAAAATGGTTTTTGGGTAAGATATAGTATTATCACCCTCATGGTAGTTTTATAAATGAAATTTTCTAATGTTGATGTTAATGTGTAGGATATAGGAATGCATATCTGATGTTCTTAAGATGTGTAAGTAACAAATTTAATTAGTTTGACACAAACTAAGAGTTTCATGTAAGTGGTTGATATAAAAATGGGAAGGTCAAACTCATATCAAGCATGTGGATGTCTAATAATAGAAAATTTGAGGCATATATGTGAACACAAACTATGTATGCTCAAGGTAGGTCAAAAGTGACATTGTCAATTATCTAATACAAATATTTAGTATCTACTAATACCCCCTTTTATTCTAGAATTAAAATCTAATTCAAATACTAGAGTTTAAGGATAATGTTTATATTTGAGTGTGTAAAACACAATTGGTACTTGGAATATTTCCACAAATTTAGAAATTTTCTCCATAGAAACCAAGAATGAAACTGTAGTAGTCAATATCCATATATAAATTCTAAAATATAAAACTAAAAATTGTAAAAAATATTCAAAGAGAAAAGAGTATACCTATGTGTGAGTAAACCATGTTGCTTTCTAACTTATTGGATGTGATGCTTCCTTGTTGAAGCATTGGATAGTTGTGGTTACTTACTAAAGCATATGGATAGTTGGAGTGGTTGTGCCCCATATTTATTTAACTAGAAATCCTTTGGGTTGGGAAGATAAAAGTTATGAATTACATAGAAGCAAAGTAATGATAAGACTATTGAGCATCACTAAACCTTAATTGCATTATATTAAAAAACTAATGTATCATTAATATTAAACCTCAATATGGGAAGGAAACAACCATATAATGGGTTTGTTATTAGGAATTCCATGGTTTTTGAGCGAAATTATTGAACTTAAATGCAAATCACCTTAATAAATAATGAATCAAATGTTGCATATAGACTTTTAGATTTAATTTTTCTCACTACTCAATACCATTGAAATATGTTTTGTAAATAAATAAATCTAATAGTTTTAAATGAAAAAAAATGCACATGAACAAGTATCATGACTCACTTAATCTATTCCAATTTTAAAATATTTTAGTGTATATGTGTATAAATAAGCATCAGGCCCCACTAGATCAATGCTAATTTTAAACTTTCATAGTGTATATGTGTATGAATAAGCATCATGCCCTACTATATATATGACAATTAATATATAATTATACACATCTCTATGTTAAATCTAAGAACATGTATCTCAAATGTAACTATATGTGAAAATCTATAATTCATGTTCCTATAAACTATGTGCACTTGTATGGCATATGTAGTCAAGTATATTAGAGTATCTATTATGTAATTCATATCTTTGTAACTTTATTGTATGTGCATGGCATGTACCCTAAAAAATTATATCAATAAGTGAACATTTTTAACATATCTAACCTATTCTGATACTTGAACCAATTTGAATATCTACAATCTATATTATGTACCCAAAATGTGATTTTTCTATTTATGAAGACTTATCTCTCCATTTCAGGCCAAATAATTTTTCCCAAATTTGAGGTGATGGATTTAACATGTAGGTCATTCATCTCAAAATAAAAGTCAAATTTATTTTGTCATGTATAAATATGTAATCATGTTTAACCATGTCAACATGTAGATAATATGTCATCATAGAAACATATATGTCATCATGGCATGTATGTAACATATTTAATGTGTGAAATATACATGTTATATAAGGATATATGTATCAACTAGGCACATAATAGTAACCACTAGTGATATAATAAATAAATCAATCAACATAATATATAGGTGCATGTTTTCAATTATGATTTCACACAAAAAGGGGAGGTGTGTGATATGTATCATGGTACCCATAAAATAAAAAATAATAATAATATCAAAAAGATCAATATATAATCCTATATTAATCACTTAAAGGCTAGAAATGTCAAACATAAGGACAAGGTTCATGAAAAAGGGACATAAATATGTCACAATAAATAATTCCAAGGGCCATAAATTAGAGACATATAAATGTTTTAATAAATAAGACTAAGAGACCAAAATAAAGAGACATAAATATGTCACAAAAAATAATGTGAAATATTGCACACAATAGGCATGTAATGACTTTCCTATCACATGAGTGTAAAACCATAAATGAAGCATAAAAAAAATAAAAATTAGTCTACACTTTCTATGTACATCAATGTCACACTAGAATAAAGTAACATATCCATATAACATTATGTAATATATGAGTAACTAAAAATCCATGTAATAAAACTATATAGCTCAATGTGGGAAAAGTTCATATAAATATGTAACATGTAATAATGTGATCTCTAGAATAATATGCCTTGAATATTGGCATGGACATTGGGTATAGGATATTCTAGCATATATGTATTTATATATGATCAAAATATTATGCATTACAGTCATATACATTAAATACATGTGTACATGAAGAATAATATGTTATCTACCAAACATGTGATAAATAACATATGTAAATAGTCTAATATAGTAATCATGTCATGATTAGTTTTTTTTTTTTTTTTAACATTTTGAATTTTGTATTTTTTTGTATTTTTGAACTAATGAAATTTCAAAAGAATGCTAACTAATAATTTTATCTAATGAATTCCCATATATAAGTCATATATTAATTTATGCTAATGTTATGTGATTGAGGATGAACATGAGTATTTGAGTCTTGATGATTTAACTATGGTTTTGAAATCTTAATGATATTTTTGAGATATGAATACAATAGAGGAGTTAGTCAAGTGGTATTATGAAAAAAATCAAAGAAAACACATAAAGAATCTAAGACCTCAATCTTAGACACTCAAGGAACAAGAGAATAATGCAAGTAAATAATAAAAAAAAAAAAACAAGTATTCTTTACCTTTATTGAGAGAAATCATTGCATATTGGCCATGGAGGAATGTGCTCGACCATGTGATTAAATATTCTTTGATAATGGTGCTCCTTGCATCATTTATCCATTTTACTATTGAAATGTTTGGTTTGGTTTTGCCAGGATGTAGTATTCTCTAAATAATCTTTCATTATAACATTAAAAGAAAGTTTTGTCTCAAAAATTTTGCATTATAACTTTGGATTGAGAGCTTGTTTTAGAATCATCATGTCACTTCTATTTATAGCCTTTCAAACTAACCCTAACCCAAGTGTAGTTAGGCTATATTTAACTATGGTTAGGTTTAGTTTAACCCTAATTGATTTTATGAGGAGATAATTAATTAATATTTTAGACAGATATCTAATTTATTAAGCATGGCTCTAAATTTCTAAATTTAAGACTTTAATTGAGATATTTTCAATTTCTTGAGTTTGAGGATGATGACATCATCATGACCTAAATTTTATTGGAATTTCCTTTTTTTAAAATTCATTTTCAATAATTGCACATGAAAATTTAACTTAATTATTTAATTTTTTTCTTAGTTAATTCATTTTAATTAACATTTATATATTTTAAGAATTGTTTAAATTCCCCACTTAATGGTTTCAAATGCCAATCTATCAATTTGCTAGATTGAAACTTGACTGGAGATAAATATTTGAGAGATTAATGTTACATATAGGATAATACCCTGAATAGGGATGCCTCAACATGATTTTGGGTACTAATATCTGATGTGCAGATGAAATTGGACATTTAATAGTTCTTAGGTTTAATCTGCAGTATTTGGTAGAAATTAATCTAAAGTCTAGTTGGAATAGAGTTGTGTAAAAAATATGGTTTCTAGAGTTTTCCCCTATTTGGGAAGGCATTAAAAGACATAGGCATGGTAACATATTTTCAAAGAATAAATTTTTTGTTAATGCCTTGACTAATTCCCCATATGGTGATGGATGAGCCCTAAATGCCCCTTTAGTGATTAGATGGCAAATAATATTAGTGAACATCCTATTAAAAAGAAGGAAATGATGCAACTTTTATATAATGGGGCTAGAAATACTAATTTTCCCAAACATATTTATAATTAGTGGAATAGTGAGATGACCTAGTAGGACATATGAGTGAAAAATAATGATTTTTCTAAAGATAATTATAATCATCAGCATAGTGAGGTGCCCCAGTAGGGTAGATGAATGAAAGTAATGCTTTTCCCAAAGGTGGTTATAATCATTCACATAATGAAAATGCTACAACAGGGTGGATGTAAATGAGATATAATTTGTCTTTTTCCCATTATGGTGGATATGATCAAGGAATATCTACATAATTCATCATAGTATGGAAAATTAGACAACGGGGATTATTTACTGAATCCATACTCAGAGTAGAAATAAGCTAACACAAAGGATAAACATGAATTTGGGATAACTTCTAATATGGAGATGAATGTCATAAATATAAATTATTATGATTAATTTGTGATTTGATTAATTTTTATTTGAGTAGTGTTTGGGTAGGTCTGGGATATTTTAGGTGTGAACAAGGAGAAGTACTACCCACTTCATTATCGAATAAATCCTTTGGCCTTATTTTTGTTATATATTTTAATAATATTTATCATAGTTATAGAAAAATATAATATCAATGTGTATCCTATGCATAAAAAACTAGTTTAAATTCAAATACAAGTCACTTAGGTGTAAGATATGAATAATCAAATCCCAAGTGGATATATTGAAATAAAGTAAGTGTAAGAATGTACACTAATTCACAAATCAATTACAATATATGAGTAATAAAGATTCAAGTATAAATAAAGTGTAATAATCTTATGACAACTAAGAAATGAAAAGGAAAAAAGGAAAATAAAAACACCTAAAAAAATAACTAAGCAAATAAATAAATAAACAAACACAAATAAATAATAATAAATAAAAACACCAATAAAAAAATAATAATCAAAATAAATAAAAAATCCAAATCAAAGAAAAGTTAAATAAACAAGCTATTCTAAACACACAAAGGCAATATATAAATAATGGTTAATCACAATGTTAGTACACAAATAATATAAATTGTTTGTGCATGTGTAATAGAGGTGTTACTCTTAGAAGCAAGGTGACCCCTAAGGAAGGTAAAAATGACACAAAGGGAATGTTTTAAATAATTTGGACTTATTAATATTCCAATTCAAAAAAAAATTTCAAAAAATGTCTAAAATATTGAAATTTTTTAATTATAAATTCTATCAAATGCAGTATATGGGGAATAGATCCAAATTATTACCATAATCGTAGTATAATTTATTTAGAATTCATTAAAATTATTCTTTTTATGACATTATATCTAGTCCAATTTGGGGGGCATAATTTCAAGTTATCTAAAACAGTCCTTACAAGTAGAACAACATATGATCAAAAGACTAACAATGTTTCCCTAGGTTATAGGGAATAATGACACAAACAAGGCAGAAAAAATTGTCCCTAATCTATAGGGGATAATAAAAAATATATATATTGGGGGTAATACAAGAAAAAGAAGGGGTAACCAAGCTAACTCTAGATGTACTAGGAAAATAGACACTGCCTACCTAGTTCCATAGACACAAGGTCCACGGTGAACTTCATACTAAATGTAATTCTCCCAAGATATAGGATAAAAGAGGATGGATGAGAAGAAAACATGATTGAATTGTAGAGGAAAATGTGAATGAGCTTACAAAATGATGAGTACATAGAAAATTAGAGGGATGATGCTCATAGTAATGAAACATCAACACAAATAAATTTCATGAGTACGAGAATGTGATTTAGGCTAAAACCATATTGAAAGACCATATACAAGTAGTTAAACATGAACTAGGTTCATAATTCTTACTATATATAAGGTTGAGAATGAGAATAAGCTCTCAAAATGGTGAGTGTAAAAGGTCTATGACTTGAAAAATGGTGAGAGAATAAATAACCAACAAACACGGTGAGATTGTTTTGGAGACAAACCTAGAAGAAGGAATGATTCAAAAGAATAGTGAATAAAATCAATCACTAAAACTAGCTAAGCTAACTACAAATGCACTAAGCAATTGGATGTTACCTACATAGTTCCATGGATAAAAGATCTAACATGAACTTCAAGAAAAATATAGTTCTCCAATAAATGAGATGACCACTATCATAAAATAAACTAGTCAAATGGAAATTATCATGATGAAATCCATGAGAACACCTTAGTGATACTAGTTGACTAAGATATGCATGTCTTGATTGGAGAAGATACAATATGAATGGCCTAACATATAACCATGTTTTTGGGTTCTATAAATCTCGAATCAATGGAGAAATAGGAGACATAGAATGAGTTAACTCATAAAATGGTGAGAGCATGGCTTAAATAAGTTCAAAAAATGGAGAGAGAGTGCAAATATAAAGTACTCACAAAATGGTGAGAGTGTGGAAAAGGGGTGATGAAGATAAACTAAATGTGAATCAAGAATTTCTTGCATAGTCCTGAATAACCTCAATTCATTGTAGTTCTATCGATAGTAGAAGATCTAACTAAGTAATAACAAGTTCGTGAATAGGAAAATGATGAAGTATAGAAGAGTGATGTGATAATGTGTATAAAAATATTGTTGTTCTTAATTTTTCCAAAGGAAATTATAATGATGAAATAATATAATGGGTCTATGATACTAATTTTTCCAAAGGTGGTTATAATTAGTAGCATTGGTAATGAGATAGAACATGACAATAATAAAAAATGTAATTGCCAAACTACTTTCATACTTTCCCTAGATATTACCTTGTTCTGAAAAATATACACTCAAAAAATCACCATATTGAATCAACCACTGAAACTTCATCTGAGTCCAATCTCTAAAGGTTCCAAAAGTACCAAGGGATTGGAACCAAGGTAAAAAGGGATAGGAAAGGGAGGGCAAACAATTTTGACCAAAATAGGGAAGGTATAAAAGGAAGGATATATGGTATGGTATAAGGAAAGTGATATTATGGTACAATGTAAATGATCCTCATAGACAATACCTCATGTATCTCAAGTGAAAAAAAACTTGATATGTATTTGTTCATGGGTTCATCAAGTTCACATATTTTCAACAGATAACCTATATGCTTTAGAGACATAGTTAGCAACAATTACATAAGATCTTATATATTTAGGCTCAATTTTTCCTTTATTCTTTTTTATCAGTCATGACGTTCTTCTAGTTTTATCTTAGAACAAGAACACCAAGATCAAACTCTATATTCTTGAAACACTTATTCTACAAACCACATAATCAGTTTTAATATGCTAAATGTTGTTTACAATGACCATGCATTTTTTCATCTAGTAAATGTAGTTCTTATAGATGAGATACCCTATAATCCTCATCATCAAGGATGTGCTTAAATAAGATATGTATAGAAGTAAACTCAACCTCTATGGGAAGAATGGCATTAGGTCCATATAAAAGGTAATATGGTGTGGCTCCTATTGGAATATGATAATTACTACAAAAATCCTAGAGGGAACAAAATATCTACAAGTGTTAATCATGACCAACATCATTGACGATAATAGTATTTTTAGATGCCTCTTCTTGGCCATTACCTTATGGATAATATGGAGTGAAATTTTTTTGGGTATTGTTAAAATCAACACAAATCACCTTGAAATCCTTATTATTAAATTACATACGATTATTATATATAATGTAGGATGGGATACCATGATGGAAAATGAGATGATTAAAGATGAAATTATAAATTTGTTTTCTTATCATGTAAGTGAAGGGTAGTGAAATACTTAATGGTGGTAAGGATATGATTATCTCCATCTAAGGAGGTAGAGTTAATATTCCCTAAAATTAAGTCACCACATTAAAAATTACCATGGTGCATTCATTTGTATGAGTGTTATTCCCCCTATATCATGGATCAAATTTTCATGCCTTTGACATTATTTACATCTTTTCACATAAGCAGTTGTGTCTACTTCCATGGTTGGCCAACAATAACTAGTACATAGGAAATTTTTGGAAAGTACATCCATACTAATGTGATCCCCACAAACTCATTCATTAAATTCTCCCAATGATAATGTAAATTCTACCAAATTCAAAAAATGAAGCAGAGTTCCATGAAAGCTTCTATGGTAAAGGGTTAGGCTGAGTAGGGTTTATCAAGAGGCTTGGTGTGTGAAATATTTTTGTTTCTTATGTGAAAGGTCTAGTATAATTATATGTTTTTGGAGGTAATTACATAATTTAAAATAAAAAATATAATTGGGACTAACAATATCATAGATTATTTCAATGGTTAAGGGTTCATGAATAGGCACTATAAGATGTTTAATGATGAACTAATAATATCTTGCCTTTTTGTGATGTTCATCAAAGAAAAAATGGTAGACATTGCATATAATATATTATTATTATTGGTCTAAGGTATGTATTCAAACTAAATGTGATCAATCTATTACTTTAGAATGTCATACATGGCTTTATATGGTACCATCTTATCACATTTGGTCTGTAACTAGTCAATAACTTAATTATTAATGAGATGGGAATCTGCATGAACTAGTAAATGTTGAATGTTCCATTATAGTTATAGATGAAACCTTGAAATAATTGATTCATATTTAACCATGATATTTTTATAAGGAAAGCTAGTACAAAATGATTTGGGAGTGACAGACCCTAATGGTGTAATAAATAACAACATTGCTCCTGATCCATGAAATGTGAATGACCTATCAAAATATAACCTCCATTGCTGCTCTTCAAAATGTGTTTCTATTATATTCATGATGTATTTATTTGGGAAAGCAAAAGGAAGTGGTTGAGTATCTAAAATGGGAGTTTAAATAGGTTGATATGTAAGTAGTTGTCCTTTAATGGACTTTTTTTGACAATCAATATCAAACTCACTTAGAAGCATAATCCACTTAGCCATGTAACCTTATAAATTTATTTTTGATAGTAGATTATTTAGTGGATCTACTTTTGAAATATCTATGGTCTTGTTATTGAGCATAGAATAACATAGATTTTGGGCCAAAAACACCATAGCTAAATAATATTTTTAATTGGTGTATGTATAGTGGTGTTCATATGTTACCAGTGTATGGATTAGAGAATACACTACATATTCTTTCCCATGTTCATCATGTTGTGCTAAAAGTACCCCCAAGGCATTATCATTAGTGGATAGGTAAATTAGTAATGGCCTCCCTAGCATTGGTGGTAATAGAATAGGTGGATTAGCTAAGTACTCCTTCAAGTGTTGAAATGCTTTTTGACATGATGTGTCCTAAAGAAATGTAATACCTTTCTTCAATAAATGAGTAAAAGGATGGCATTTACTACTCAACTATGAAATGAAGCATCTAATATATTATATTTTTTCCTACAAACTATGGATATTATTCAAAGTGGAAGGTGAAGGCATCTTGGTAATGGCTCTAACCTTGGCAAGATCAACTTCAATGCCTTAGTGAGAAATAATAAAGTCTAACAACGTAAAGTAATATTTAATATTCACTTCTTGGGATTAAGTCAAACCATATACTCATGAAGCCTTTCAAATTTATTTTATAGTATGGATGGATGATCTACATGGGTCTTTGATTTACCCAGTATGTGATTGGCATAGTCTTTGAAAATATTATGCACCATATCATGGAATATAAGAGTCATATCCCTTTGGTATGTTTCCCTAGTAGTATTGAGGCTGAATGACATGACTTGATAGTAAAATGTTCCCGAAGGAGTGTTAAACATTATTTTGTGTTGGTCTTCTGGCATAATCCTAATATGGTTATATCCTAAAAAGTGATCCATGAAGGAAAGCAATTTATACCCAATTATGGATTAAAAAATCATGTCAATATTTGGTATAGTAAATTCATCCTTCAAGCGAGCCTTATTGATGTCTTGAAAATTAGTGTAAATTTAGATACTTTCTAGAATTATATTGAAAGACACAATATTTTAAATACACTCTAAATAGTCACTCGACCTCATGCATCTTTCTTTTAAGAGTTTCTCCAACTCTTTCTTGACTAACACACTAATATGAGGATGCATCTTACGCATTTTTTTCTTAATAGTTTTGACATCAAGATGTATAATGAGATTGTGTATAACTAAGGTAGGGTCTAAACCTAGCATGTTCAAATAGGCCTATGCATATATGTCAACAAACTCCAATAGAAAGGCTATAAAAACTTCATGTTCCTCCTCAATGAGGGATGCATCTAATTTAATCCACTTTGGGTCCTCTCGAGTCCCAATGTTTACTTTCATAGTATCATATAGAAGGAGAGTTGAACCATCTTTTAGAATAGTGGGTAAGGATGTAAATTGGATAGTAATGGAAAAGTCCTCTAGTTATATTGGTTCTTCAATCTCTCCCAAACATGATGAATCTAAATCTCCTAATGGTAGAAAGGGCCATGTAGCACACTATAAAACATTCTTAGATAATTTGATCAAAGGCATGTTGTTATTTTGTATTGATCTTAGACCCAAATCAAGTTATTTATTGGTGTTCTCTTGAGATTCATTTGAATAATGGTTGACACCCCTATCTGGTGGTGTCTAAAATAGGTTTTCACCAAGAGACTAACATTTTTATTCAGTTTTACCTTAATCCAAAATCACCTCAATGAGGTTTTGACTTTGGAACCTCAATGTTTTTTTTTTATGTCTAAGGGTGTTCATCCTCTCTCCAAAATAGGTAGTATGATCTAATTTAATAGATAACATTTGTTTATAGTATATCAAAGGAACATTATATTTTAGGCCCATAAAATCACAAAAGGCCTCATCATTCTCAAACTCATCTAAAAATACTATCACTTCTTGTTGTTCTTAGTCTCTATGTTGAGGATGATAAAGGGTAAGTTGGGAATGTTGGATTATTAGAGAAATGATAGAAATGATGTTTGGGTTGAATAATTTAGTATTGGATAGGTCTTCATATATGTTATGATTAGACTTTACTTTATTATTAGCATTATTGTCACTCATCAATGTTGTAGGAACATGAATAAGATAGGTAGGTTCACCCCTAGGTGGTTTAAATCCAATACCATGAGATCATTTCTATTTTGTCATAGAAATAGTCTCAAAATTACCCTATTGAATTTCCCCTAAGCCTATACCTTTGTTAGCTTTGTTACCAATAATCCTGTTAGGGATGAGATACTATGTACTTCAGTAGCAATCAACTAATCTATCATTATGTAACTAGGAATCCTTTTTGGTGAGTCAATCTTATTCTTGGCTAGTGGCTGGTATGAAAATAATAGGTAGTGGGACATGAAACTTTCATTTTCCCTTTTGTCACCATTCCATACAAATTGATTTAGATTTGGGCATCCCATATGACTTGGGGTTTTGTCGAAGCTTGGTTATATGGAATGTATCATGGGTAAAATACTCTCATAGACCATTATTCAAAATGGTAATATGATTATCAATTTTAATAGGAGGCATATGTGATGTTGAGTTAAGGCCATTAGGGTATATGCAATTTGTCTATGGTAGTTCAACAAATATCTCCTTGTTTGTTTCCTTCTTTAGTACCAGGTCTAGACCAAAATGGTAATTGTAGATTTCATATTTAACTTCTAAATTATTTCAATGTTCATATGGCTATAAATCTCCATAGATAGTTACCTCAATCCTAGAGTGAGTAAACTTGATACACTAGCGCAAGGTTGAAGGTATTACATGGAATTCATGTATCCATGGTCTACCCAAAATCAAATTATATGATAAATCTAGGTCTAACATATGGTAAAAGTGTGTCATGGATCAAAGGCCCAATGATCACTAGAAAATTAATGGTTCCTTATAATTCTTACTCGTCACTATCATAAGATTTTATAGTAATAATATCTAGATGAAGGTCAACTATTGTATATCCTAGATGCTTGATTAACTTTAAAGACACAATATTCAAGTTTGATCCACTATATGTGAGGATCTATTCAAATTTGTGTAGTGTGATAAAAAATTTGATGTAAAATGGGCTATTCTAGAAAGGGCCAAAGGATTACATATCACTTTTCTTAAAGGTAAATTATTGGCATGGGACTACATGTCCATATAAATCTTGAAATGTTTTTTTGTGTAATGTCAATGGGAACTTGGGATTAGCTTAAGAGTCTAGTAAGGATATTTTTGTGGATGGGATATGTACACAACAAATCTAAGATAGAGATTTGTGTGCATGTATTTTAGATTTGTTACATAATACCATATTTTTTTCCTTGTAATAATAACTAGCTTAATCCTATCTAGTATAGTGGGTTGGATGGGCTCATTGGTAGGGGTTACGGGTATGGTATGATGATTTTAGATCACTGAGTTGTGATTTGATAATATGGATTGGGTAAAGGACCATCATAACTATAATATGATGAAAATGAGATAGAGATGGTAACTCTTAATTTCCAATTAACTTGGCTACAATCATGGAGAAGTGAAGGGTTACTAGCATGAAGCCATAATATGGTAATCTTTAGTTTCTCTTGTGTTTGGTTTTATTCATAGTTTAAGGAAGGATTACAATAATTGGTAGGTTGATTTGAATTTTTATATAATGGTATTAGTCTATTGGTATTTGGTCTAGGATTGACAGTAATGGCAGATACACTACCACCCACAATATGACCTACAACTTTATTATAGCCATGTGAGACTATATGATAGGTCTATTTCTTATTAGGGTCATTTTGGCCTTAGTTTCATAAATTTTATGGTTGACATTATTGTTCCTAATACTGTGGTTGTGGTTTTCAATATTGTTGTTATTGATTGATATTGTTATGTTGTGGAAAAGGATTTTGACAAATACCTAAGTTTTGATTAGAAGTAGATTATCTATTATCCAATTAGATCTCTCCATTTTCTAACATATTCTTAATAAGGTGCTTCAATTTCACATAATGGTGTAATAATGTCCATGAACATGATGGTATTCCCAAAACTCATGCTCTTTATAACAATTTGGATAAGGTACTCCTTTAGGAAAGTATTTTGTAATTGGAAAACTAATCATATTGGTCATGGATAATTTGTGAAACACTACTTCAATAGGCTCACCAAGATCACCAAAGACTCTAGGAGTAGATCTTATTCTTGGAGAAGGATTTTATAAAGGTGGTGGTCATATAATTCTAGGAGCTAGCTTGGGTTGAGGAATAGATTATGTTTGATGGATATTATACATTTGTGGAGTAATTTATATTTATGGGAAAGGCTAAGTAGATAGTGTTTACACCATTTGAACATGAAGCAACTTAGTGACTCTATTACTAAAAATATTATTTTTTTGGATTTAAGGCTTAGGTTTTTCATAATTATTATCCTAAGTGGGTGTAGATGTTTGCATGTCGACTGGGCTAGGGTTCTAACTTGCACTTGAATTTTGGTTTTGGCTATGGTTTTGGTTTAAACAAGATAACTTAATAATCCCTTTATTAATGAGGTAATTTTTAATATTTATACCTTTTTCAATTATCTCCTTGAATGTGCAAGCACACTAAATATCCAAGTGATAAGATATTTCATTGTACAAAATTTTGGTAAACATAATTGCCAATTATTTATTTGGTAAATTATGGTTGAAGTGATTAGCAAATGCTCTAAAATGATATAATTAACTCATAATAATCTCATCAAATTTATGCTTGGCTTGACTCAAATCATCTACATAAATCTCATACTCATTATTATAAGATAAATATTGTACAAACATATCCAAAATATCATCAAATCAGATACCCAATTGTTTTGATAATTAAGAAGCCACTCCAAAGCTTGTCCAGCTAGACTTAGATAAAAAATAACTAGGTAAATATCACTATAGGCCACTAGCTGAAAAGAAACAAAAAAAATCTTTTAAATTCTTCCTAGGGACTCATTTACCCTTGTAATTATCAAATTTCAATGGCTCATAACCCATAGAAAATTGCATTTAGATATACTTCATGGTAAATGGATATGAACACACATCATCTAATTCAAACTTCTTGGTCTATTTTCCATCTAAATGGATGTAATTACATCCTTCACTATTATAGCTCTTGGGCTAAGAAAATTGATGGCAAAGTTGGTTGTGGTTGTGGCTTGGCAATCAAACATAGATTACTTTGATTGGGGTATAGTGTAGGAATGGATTATTGTGGAATGTTGGTTTGATGGACCAATCAATGAATAATATGCATTTGTGTATTATGATTAGGCTATTGGTTTTGTATGCATTGTTGGTAAATATTATGGTTTAGATTCATACTATGGATTTGAGTTGGAGGAAATTGGGGTTGTACTTGAAGTATGTGGCCTTTTGGAAGGTATTGTGCCTCATGAGTTTGAGTAAGAACTTGTTGTTGACTAGTTGAACATGGTTGTATAAATAGTACATGTTATTTACTAAGGCCCTATATTTGAATATGTGGCACACATTCGGTAAAACACAGCTATTTCCTAATAGGTATTTTCTAGATGTTGACACCTCTATTGAAAAACACTTGTTATGAATTAGATGCTTGTTGAGTGTTTGAAATTTTTCATTAACTAATAGGAATGCATTATTGACTACACAACATCTATAATTATTAAGGTGCATTAGTCTACTTCTATTGTGGTGGAACATTTATTTCCTATATTGAGGTGGAATAGTGTTATAATTTTTTTGAGATGGTGAATTCTCCTTTGTTTATGGCCATGTATTATTAGCCATCACCTATTGAGGTGCGGAAAGATTCACCACTTATTATGGTAAAAATTTAGGTAGGGCCTATCCATTTACCCCCTATTATTTCATTCTTAAATAAGCAATTGAGGCACTCATAGTAATAGAAAGAGGCACTTATTGTTTTAGATTATTTTAAGGCGAATTTAACCCAAATTGGATTGAATTGGGAGACACTTGCATGTTATCCACTATATTTAGCACATGGTCATGAGTAGAAGCCACAGTCACTTCCTTAATGAATGGGACATTAAACATGTCATTTACCTAACTGCTTTGGGAAGATGGATCCATACTTAGATTAGTATGACCCAACAAATCAACATGCATTCTTGTTGAAGGAGCTAGCTTTATAAGTAGGGTATTTTGATATGGCAATAGAATTGAAATTTAGAATTAGATTAAGATAAATATAATATTCTTGATGAATTTTCATGAATTGGTCTACTATGTGTTCCTTTTCATTTTCAAGAACATTTATATCTTGATGAGGTACATTTCTAGGCACTCAAAATAGACTAGGTAGATTTTCATGGGGAAAGTCTTATATAAAATTGTCTCCTACATTTATGTCCCTAAAAAAAGCTCATCATTATTGTAAAACAAGTGACAATTGAACAAGTATGGTTCATATCTTAATTCCATGGTAATGTAGTAATGTTGTTTTTGGACTTGTTTGATAACAAATGGCACATTAGCAAGGTATTGAGCTATCTATTCATACTCATGCCTTGGATAGAGAGGTGTACTAATTAGGTATTGTTCTAATGTATCTTATCCTTATACCACATATTGAGTTGCGTAAGTGGATATGGATCTATCTCATAAACTATGGAATAATCATATTGGTATTGAACAAATACATCATTCATGACTGCATTTTTATAATATATACTGTACATAGTCCCACTATGTGTGTAGTGAGGCATATACGAACCCATGACTAACTTATCATGAATAAAAAGGTATAAATATCACAAAACACTTGAAATTTTGTCTAAAAATGGTGACCAATTATTGTAAAACATCTTGAAACTTGTTTTAAATGGAAAACATGGTTTATTACAGCAAATGGTTTAAACATGGCCTAGAATGGAGATTTTATCAAAATTTATCAACATAAAATTGGTATAAAATATATACAATAATCTAAACTCTCTCACCCATATCAAAAAGGCAAATTTGAATCCTATTCTTGGAAAAATGTTTCAAATAAATCTAATATCAACCAAAAAGAGTTGTGTCTATAGTAAAAAGACACAAAACTAGGCTTAAAAAAGGTAACAACTAAGTCTAAAACTTTAAGTAAATGCTATGTATTTTTTAAAAAATCAAAAATATAGACTTTAAAACAAAATAGGTATGAAAACATTGAGGCAATGCTAGGTATTTAGTAAAAAGGCACAAAGCTAGACTTAAAAAAACTAGGTTGAGGTAAAATCTTTCAATCAATCTAACTCTAAGGCAAATAGTTCAAAACATTTGACTCATTTTGAGCAGATGGATTTCAAATAAATCTTGACCTTGGTATAAATAATTCACTCTAGTCACACACGTAAAACTAATTGGGAAAGTCAGTCTCAAGTAATTAAAATAAGAATAATGAGTAAAAGTAATCAAGCCCAAGTGATAATTAAGGCTCTGATGTAAACTAATCATGTTTAAAGTGTTAAAATAATAATGAATCTGGTGGGGGCGTGAATAAATGTCCTTATTAAATTTTAATTTTACTTCAATATATCTTCTAATCATTCATCAAGAAACATCATCATATGAACAATATAAACTAGTCTAGTAATATAGTAATGAGAATATACACATAGCAAGTATGAACACATCATATAAGTGGGAAACCCTCTTAGGAATAAAATCCACTAACCATAGCTTAGAAAACTAGTCCTATAAAGAAATGAATCAAATTTAGTTGATCACCCACTAAACATGGAGCACCAACCCCAGTCTATCAACCACCAACTTGATAGAATCTTAAGAAATCACCCACTTGCAAGGAATCACCAAATCTCGTAGTGAGTCAAAATAAACTCACACACCTCTTGACCAAGAACCCACCTAGCCAAGTAGATTTCTTCCTTCCATATTTTTCCTTGTTTAAATATTAAATATATGATGGTCCTTTTTTTCACTTGTCACACACTTTTATCCCTCTCAAAATTACCTCTAGGTTTCTTCACTCTACTAGGTCTCTTCAAGACTAATTAGGTCATGTGACCATGATATCCATACTCAAACCTTCTATTATATATTCATGAATATATCTCTATGTCCCTCTAGTGGTCTACATGACATTATTTTGATCCTTAATGTGTTATTTCATTCACTTGTACACACACTTCACTAACTCAAACAAAAAGTCCTAATTAGTCTTTCTTTTATACAAGTGACTTTCTCTCATACACAATGGTCATCAATGAACACTTTTATAATTTGATTAAACTTAAAATAGTTGTTATAACACATTACAAACATGAATAAAATAATATAATAGGTTAATCATACCATATAGTACCAAAACCTATTTTAGACCCTAAGGAGACCTAATCTCATTTGGCCTTCATTAGAGCACATTACAGTTTGTAATTATTTGAACACTGCAAAAATCCATATATAGTAGTATCACTTCACATATCATTGAAATAGACCTTATAAAACTTCACTTTAGGTCCAAAACACCTTTTAGGTCCAACCACCACTTAAACCCCTTCTCAAAACACTCTTTTCAATGTTTGGATATTGATATTATGTGTGTTATCATTGATGTCAAGTGGCATTGGTGATGACAAAGTGATCTAATAGGTCAGAGTGATGGAACATGGTTGTCTAATGTACTTAGAGCAATGTGATACTTGTAAGGGTGTGTATGGGTGTCCTAAATGGATGTTGTATGGTTGAATGGAGATAGGTATGATTATGTTTGACTTTTTATTGATGTATTCTATGCTCAAGGGTTGACTTTATGTGGCCTTCACGAGGTAGGTAGGTTAGTTTGTGCCTTGTAGGATTGATCATGCATAGTTGCTTATAGTTTTTCTAGTCATATGGACCATGGTATGGACCTTACTATACTTTTCATATGCATTTTCAACATGTATAAGTTGCTAAGAGGTTAGATAGATGGTTTTAAGGAGGTGGCTAGTGGTCTACAAGATAGTTTGGCCATTGGCCTAGTTGGCTAGGTGGGCTTGTGATGCCTTGTGAAGGGTCAAAAGGTTTTTTCAAGTTGGTGAAGATTTTATTTTAATGGGATGTGATAAAATATGTGTGTTCAAGTTTATTAACCAATTTAGAGGTCAAAAAATGAGAGAGAAAGTTATAAATGACTTCATGTTCTTCAAAGGGTACTCGAATGGTGAATTTTGAGCTTGAAAGGAAAGTTCTCACATTCATTAGCTCATGTAGACTTTTCATGGGGATATAATCATTTTATAAATGTTTAAAAAGTTTCAAAAGAATTTTTTATAAAAATTATTTCATGGATAAGGTCCTATTATTTATGAATGATTACTAAGAAGGTAAACAAGTTTTTATGTGTAAAAAACCTAATCTTCGACTTGATTGGAAAGATATTGCTTCTAGGTGATAAAAAATATGGTGAATGGATATAATGATTATTTTATGTTTTATATGACTTCTCTAGGATTTTGAGGATTTGTTTAGTTAATCTTGATTATTTGTGGGTCCCACAAAAAAGTGCTTCTTAATAGTGTTTTTGATATTCTAAGAGATTTATGAAAGTAACTGGGAGAAAAAATGGGTGTGTGATAAACATTATGACTTGCCTCAAACTTTAATTAAAATTTTAAATAATATTCATTTCTCTGTGTCAAAGTTCTAGGTCCTCAAATTTGTCTAGTCAATATGAAGGAAAGGATGCCATGAGTGGAAAAGATAAATCAAAGTGAAGTAAAATGGGAAGGTCTAATCAATAAGTAGGGATGGTTATAATATTTTTAAGGTGATGTATGGGATGTAATACCTCTATCCATGAGATTATTATTGTTCCTATTCACTTGGAGATGATTGAATGGTTGACTCATAGTTGACCATGATGGTTTTACTACTTAAAAGGAACCTATTTTGGTTGATTGATTTTGTTTATTAGGAAGATGGTTATATCAAGTATTTTTTATGGTTATAGAGTGTTGAGGACTTATTTATGATCCTATATAGTGAATTTTATGGTTTGAAAAATCTCTTATTGGCCAACCATAGTCTTACAAGTGGAGTTGTACTTCATTTGTGAGGTATTTTTTAGCATGAGCTCATGGTATGGTGTAGAAAGCTTGTGTAGAGGATCACAGCTAACCTTGAGAGACATAAATAATTCATCCTAAAAATTTCTAAATAGATGTCTCACCATAATTGAGAATGCTATATATATACAAGATGTTTTGTGACCTTTGTGTAGGTGTAGACTAAGCTAAGACAAGCAAGTGTTAATATTTTTAAGACCTTATGTAAAGGTTATTAGGGGTCTTCATGAACAATGTTTGTATGAGATTGATAAAAAAAAATCATTAGATTTATCATAATTTTATAATTCTATTGATTATTTATACTATATTTATGAGTGCACATTTATATATGAGTGAAAGATTTTGTGAAGGAATTATTTCTTGTGTTGAAGACATAGCTTGGTGTTGGTGACTTATGTGTAGTTACAGACTTGGAAAATAGTGCTATTATAGGATTTCTATATCATATTGATAAAAAATCTAAGTTATAGAATTTTTCAATTGATATGTGTTGTGTTGGTGCTCAACATCTTAGGCAATTTGGGGCTTCTCATCTTTAGGGGTTGGTGCTCCTTATGAAGTGGGTGCTTCACTAAATCCTCATGTTTGTGATCATCTTATAAGAATTTAGTGAATTTTTTTTTAGAATTGAGAGTGGTTTTTCTCCCCCAAAGAGGTTTCCCACATAAATCTTTGTGTAATGGTTGAATTCATGTTTGTTATTTGACTCATCTATCTTGTATATTGATGTGATTGATTATGTATCTTGAAGAGTTGAAAATTGGATTGAATTATTGTTAAACACTGATTCCCCCTAGTGGTTTCTACCTCTATAAATTACTATTAAAGTAGGTCCTTTTGAGGCTTGAAATGTGATTCTAAGGTATAATGGCAAGTCGAGGAATGCAAGGTGGTTTCTCTTCAAAACAAGCTCCATTGTTTAATGGTTCAAACTATTTTTTTTAGAGTGCAAGGATGTAGACTTTTATCATGGCTCTAGGATTTGATGTTTGGCATATTTTTTTAATGGATATGTTATTCCTATTAGTTCTCCTACTAGTGATACTGATAATAAACTATTTGAAAGAAATTCAAAGGATATAAATGATATTTATAGTGGTCTATTAGAGACTGAGTTATCAAAGGTCATTCACTATCAAATAGTTAAGGAGATGTGGACTAAGTTGAAGACAATCTATGAAGGAGACTCATAGGTCAAGCTAGCAAAATTAAAAACTTTTATAAGATGGTTTGAGAGTATCAAAATGAAGGAGGAGGATTCTATGGCATCCTTCATAAATATATTGGATAATGTGGTCAATATGATTAGGGGTCTTGGAGAAGATCTCAAAGAGGATGTTGTTATTCAAAAGGTCTTTAGATCTATATCTTACAATTTTGACCCTAAGGTATATAAAATTGAGGAAAGTCATGATCTTACACTAATGAATATGGATGAGATTCATAGATATCTCACTACTTATGAGATGAGGATAAATGAAGAGAAGCCTCTTAAGAAGGATGTTGCTTTCAAGGTAGAGAACAAGCCTAAAGAAAAGAAGACACAAAGTAGTGGGTCTCAAGGAAAAAATGCTATGTTAGATGATATATCTGATGATGATTTATTAATTTGTTTTCAAGTAAGTTTAAGATTTGATGAGGTAAGTACAAAGGTAAGCTTCCTTTAAAGTGATTCAACTATGTTGAAGTAGGTAATTTTTTAAGCAAATGTCCTCACAAGCATAAGAAAGATGAGGATGAGGATCAAGAAGATGGTAAGAAATATTTTAGGTCTAATAGAAATAAGAGATCATTCAATATGTTTGATAATAAAATAAAGTTATACAAAGACAAAAGGAGTCTATATACAAATATGGATGATAATGACCTAGAAGTAGGTAATGATAGTTAATTTGATAACAGTCATAATAAAAGTGAAGCTTAGGATGATGAATTCCTTTTAATGGAAACCAAATCAGATGATGAAGGTGATTATTTGTATCAAATTGAAGGAAACTAGAGTGGATTAGATGAACAATATCAAAAAAACATTCAAAATTATGAGAGTGAACTAAATATTGCTCTTGAAGATTTAAAAATTGAAATAAAGGTATGTAAAGGTTTGAAGGCCAATTTGAAAGACTATGAAGTTTAATTTAGTATTTTTGAGGCTAAGATAAATGAAGATAATAGGGACCATGAAGGATCAATCATGTTCTTAAATTATAAAATGGACTATATATCCTCAAGCTTGAAAGTTAAGAAATAAGAGTGTTTCATGTTAATTACATAAAATAAGTTTTTGAATGATGAATTAGACAATTTTTTGAGTAAGGCTAAGTCTTTTACCAAATGTGAAAAAAGACAAATAGTCTTGATAGTCTATTGATTAATCAAAATCATTCAAGTGATAGAATAGGTCTGGGTTTCATTGAGAAGCCATTAGTAGTATCTCAAGAAAAGGATAAAAGCATTGAAGAGGAGAAAGACAAACTTGAAAAAATAAATACCCAAGTTGAGGGTGTTAGCTCCAACAAGATAAGATAGCCTAATGCCATAAAGCATTTGAACTTTAATGGATACTATCATATTTGTCATGAGTTTGGTCATAAAGCCAATGATTATAAGATGAAGGCTAAGAAAATCAATCTACGTAATCTTATGAATGAGATAAAATGCTTCAAGTGTTTGGAGATGGGACATTTATCTAATCAATGTCTAAAGAAGATAAAGCAAGGTGAGTCTACTCCTATGAATATAATATGTTTCAATTATCAAAGGACTAGTCACATAGCAAAATTTTGTTAATATCAAATAAGGATTGCATGTTTTGAATGTAATGGATTTGATCATATTTCTAAATTTGTTAAGAAAAAGGGGGTTCTTAATCAAGTCAAGACCAATCATGCTCCAAGTTTTCAAGAGAGGAAAGACAAAGTCTTATAAAGGCCAAAGGAAGAAAAGAATGTAATAGTTGATATGTCTATAGATTAGGATTGTGTGTTTTAAAAGGTGGAGAGTGATTCTTTCATTGAATAATTTTCATTATCTACTCATGTTTTCAATGAAGAGATAAAAAATAATGAGAAGTTGAAGAAGGAAAACAAAGGCAGCCTTAAGATAAGTATGGATTATTCTGTAGCTATAGATGATGATATTTCTCATATAGATCAATCATTACCAGACCTTGAAAAGGTCAATTTAGTTGATAATATAGATCAATACATGGTTTCATCATCATTTATTGCCTATTCATGTCTGAAAGAGGAGGAGAAATTTTCAAGAATAGAAGAGGTAGTCACAGGCAAGTTAAAGAAAAATAAGACTAGGTTGACCAAAGATGAAGAAGAATATGAGAATATGTGGGACACTCTAGGCTTCACACTATTCTAAAGTAGTCTTGAGGGATTTGATATCTATATATATGTTTCACAAGAGACTTCTGTACATGAAGAATCAAGATTATTTATCCAAGAGGTATGTTCAAGTCTCCTAGTCCTAAAATGTATTTTTGATCAATTTTTTATGCCTTGGTTGAATGATGATTTGAATAAGGAAGAAGTGGTTTATATGAGGTCTTGAGGAAGATTGTAATTAGTTATTCTTAGGTGGTTTGAGGTCTTGATATGCTTAGACGTGTGTTTTATGGTTAAAGGTCTGAGTTAACCATTTTTGGTAGTAATGACAACCTAAAAAGTGCCCAAGTTGCTCATATGGTGTTCTAAGGTGAAAATAATCTTGATAATATGTGATTAAAATTGTTTTTGGTATGTCAAAGGAGGAAATATAGTTTGGAAATGCTGATACGGTGCTCATAAGTGATTTTGACCATTTGGTCAAGGTGCCTATTGTAGGTTTTAGTCTGTGTGCCCAGTTTGCTTGGTTTCAAGGGTCATATGATGAATGAATATGTTTAATGAAGTATATTTTACTTAGGAAGGTATTTATATGTGTTTAATACATGTTCCAAGTGGTTTCATAGGTGGATGAATGATTGTGTACTAGGTGGAGTGTTTTGAGTGGTCACTAGCTTCTCTTCTCAAGAGCATGCATTTAGAGGGTTAAAGGAAGTCATGGCTACCAAAGGTTTTAAAGTTTTAAATTTTGGATGATAGTGAATTTTGGTGGTCTCCATGTGTGTTATCTATCTCAGGTATCTATGTTCATTAGAGCTTGACTTTTGACAAAAAGTTACATTGAAGGCCTAGTGATTTGGACATGTTTGGAAAAGTTGTTTAACTTTAAAGTTGGAGGATAGAAAATTCAAAAGTAGTTGAATGGGCCAAATAGGTATATGAATCATGATTTAAAGTCTTTATAAGGTTAATATATTTCAAACTATTTAATTTTTGGTGTTTTAGGAAACATGATTGGCCAATACGCTTATGAAGTATAGAGAGAAGAATGAGTTGGAGGCCCATTTTTGTCATACCTAAGGGGGAATTGTAGTGGTCTTTAAATATGTATTTTTAGGGTTTAAATTGTTTAGGGTAGATAGTTATGAGGTTTATAGTGGCTAGATAGGGATATAAGGAGTTCAAGTAGGCCTAGTGAAGAAAATGAAGATTTTTGAGAAATTTTTCAAAATAAGGATGGATTTGTTGGTTTTAGATGAGTATGTTGGTCTACTCTAAAATGTATTTTAGGTATGGTGTTATTCTTGGAGTGCCTCTATTGTAATTGTTAGTGCATTGAGAGTGGTGGTAAGTGAGATTGCATGGTGTTTTTGTGCTCATGTTATTGTTTGAGTTGATGGTAGATATTATTGAAGGTCCTATAGGTATGAATTGGTTGTGTAGCCTGAGGGGGATACTTCAAAGTGAAGTAGGGTCCTAGGGGGAGCTGTGTTACCATGTAATTGGTGACATGTCTAAGGATCTAGGTAGTTTGGGAGAAATTTATAAGTGATAGAATGTTCCAAGGGGGAGTTTTGATTATTTGAGTTTATAATGGTACTCTTTCAGATGTATTCTTGAAGGTGAGCTTGATTCCATGTATTTCTTATAACTTACTTGTTTGATTTATATGGTGCCTAATGTTGAAGGGTGTTCACTTTATCATTTTGGTAGAGGGGGAGAAAAAAAGGAATGTTGACATCAATGAAAAAGGGGTATATTATTGGTATATTGATTTTGGATGTGTTTTCATTGATGTCAAGTGGTATTGGTGTTGAAAAAGTGGTTTGATAGGTTAGAGTGATGGAACATGGTGGTCTAATGTACTTGGAGCAATGTGATACTTGTAAGGGTGTGTATGGGTGTCCTAGGTGGATGTTGTATGGCTGAATGGACCTTGGTATGATGATTTTTTACTTTTTCCTAATGTATTATATGCTTAAGGGTTGACTTTATGTGGCCTTCATGAGGTATGCAAGTCAGTTTGTGCCTTGTAGGCCTGATCATGCATGGTCACCTATAGGTTTTTGTGTCTTATGGCTTGTATGCCATGATATTGAGCTTAGTATGCTTGTAATATGTATGTTAGAAATGTATATCATTTTGAGAGGTCAGATATATGGTTTGAAAGAGTTGGCTAGTGGTCTGAAAGATAGTTTGTTCATTGGCCTAGTTGGCCTAGGAGGGTTTGTGAGGCGTAATGAATGGTCAAAGGGTGTTTTCAAGTTATTAAAGATTTTATTTGCATGGTATATGACTATAAAGGTTTTTTAAAGTTAATTTATCAAGTAATATGTTAGAATATGAGAGATAAATTCATAAATGAATGTATGTTCTTTAGAGGGTGCTCAAATGGTGCATTTTGAGCTCAAAAGGAAAATTCTAACATTCATTAGCTCATGTAGGATTTGTATGGGGAGATTAACCTTTTGGATAAGTTGAGAAAGGTTCGTAAGAATGTTTTATATAATTATTTCATGGATTAAGGTCTTATTATTTATGAATGATTACTAATAAGGTAAGTAGGTTTTTGTGTGCAAAAACCCTAGTCTTAGACCTCATTAGAAAGAACTTGCTTTTAGGTGTTCAAAAAGATGGTGGATGGATAGGATGATGATTTTAGGTTTAGAGGACTCCTCTAGGATTTTTAAGATGTGTTTATTTAATCTTTATTATTTTTAGGTCCCATATAAAAGTGCTTCTTAATAGTGTTTTTGATATTTTGAGAGATTTATGAAAGTAACAAGGTGAAAAAATGGGTTTGTGATAAATATTATGAATTTAATAAAACATTAATAAAATGTTTTAGGAAGATTCATTTCTATGTGTTAAATTTATAGGTCCACAAAGTTTTATAGTCGATATGAAGGAAAGGATGCCATGAGTGGAAAAGATAAATTAGAGTGACAAGTGAAATTGGAAGGCCTAATCAATGAGTAGGGATGGGTATGAGATATTGGAGGTGATTGAGGGGATGTATTACCTCTATCCATGAGACTAATATTGTTTCTAGTCACTTGGAGATGATTGAATGGTTAATTCATTTTTTACCATGATGGTTTTGCTAGTTAAAAGGAAATTATTTTTGTTGATTGAGTTTGTTCACAGGGAAGATGGTTAGATCAAGTGTTTATGATGGTTAGAGAGTGTTGATAAATTCTTTAATATCCTCTATATTTATTTTTATGGTTTGACCAATATCCTTTTGATCAAACATAGTCTTACAAGTGGACCTATGCTTTGTTTGTGAGGTATTTTTTAGCATGAGCTCATGGTATGGTATAGAAAGCTTGTGTAGAGGATCATGGCTGACCTTAGGAGACATAAATAATTATTCCTAAAATTTTCTAAAGATATATGGCTAACCATAATTGATAATGCTATATAGAGAAGATGTTTTATGACCTTTGTGTGGGTGTGGACTAAGCTAAGACAAGTAAGTGTTAATATTTTGAAGACCTTGTGCAAAGGGTTTTGGGAGTCTTGGTGACTAATGTTTGTATGAGATTGAGTAGAGAAAATTCTTATTATACTTAGCATCATTTTCTAATTCTATTGATTATTTTTACTAGATTTATGAGTGTACATTTTTATGTGAACGAAATATTTTATGAAGGAATTATTGCTTGTGTTGAAGAGATAGCTTGGTGTTGGTGACTTGTGTGGAGTTCAAAAATTGGATAAGAGTGTTATTACAAGGTTTCTATATCATATTAATAAGAAATCAGATTTCAAAAGTTGTTCATTTGATAGGTGTTGTGTTGGTGCTTAACATCTTACGCAAGTTGGTGCTTTTCATCTTTAGGGGTTGGTGCTCCTTATGAAGTGGGTGCTTCACTAAAGCCTCATGTTTTTGATCATCTTATAGGACTGTAGTCCATTTTTTAATAGACTTGAGTGTGGGTTTTCTCCCCCATGAGGGTTTCCCACATAAATATTTGTGTAATGGTTGAATTCATGTTTATTCTTTGATTCATCTATCTTGCATATTGATGTGGTTGGTTAAGTAGCTTGAAGAGTTAAAAATTTATTTTAATTATTTTTAAACACTGATTTACCCCCTCCCTCCTCTCAGTGATTTGTACCTCTATCACACAATAGGCATGTGCATATATAGAAAATATGTCTTAAACAAATGAAACATAAATATAATTTTTTTGAACAACGATGGAGTAAAATTACAAATCCATAAACCTCATGAACTTAGGGTAATAAAAAATTCATTGTTTATTCAACACAAGGTATATAGGCTCAAAATATTCTCTACAAGATGCTTACTATGAACTGCCAGTTAGCCTCAAAGAAAAACCATGGAAAGTTGAAATTATGTCATCTAAAAGAACATATCAAGGGATTAAAATGCATTAATATAATCTTAAAACATCCTTATAATAATCTCCAATAAAAATATCATAATATATAATGGAAATTATTAGACTTGTATACTAATTTGTTGACCTTCTCTCTCATAGTCCTTACTCAACCAAACAAGATAGTTTGGGTTCAATGTTCCAACCTCCTACACTAAATTAAAAGATTATAAAGAGCATGGATAGATAATTAAATTACAAAAAAATAAAACCATGTGAATTACATGCTTTTAATTATGTAAAATAGGCTCCAACTCATTATTACAACTTGGTTCCCAGATCCACAAGTTTACCTTGAAGCATAGTCATGGTGACAATGATATTCAACATATTTATGACCACTTTAAGAGAATTTAAATGAATATAAATGATATTATGAGATAATTATTAAAATATCAGATAGAAATATAATATGGTCAAATGGAAATATTGGTCTTGTTGACCAATCTTATAACATCACCGTGTACAAACCTCACTGATCTAGACAATTCAACTTGTGAACAAATTTTCCATCATATTCACTAACCTATAAAATTTATATTATTAATGAATATGTTTTAAAATTATTTTAAAATTTATCCATGCACTTGGATTCATCTCTAATCCATGATATTACATCTCTAATTAGTTTATCACTTCTACCTAGGTTTTTCACTATTTGCACCATTAGGCTTGTTAGCAATAGGTTGACTTGCATGACCAGTTTAACACCCCTATGGGATAAAACATATCTATAAACCATCATGGAGAAAATATATAATTCTCAAAATTTTCCCTCCAATAATTTTCATATTTTGACTCTGTCAACTCTATTTACTACAATAATTTTATGGGAAACTAGCACTTTCCTATAGGGTTTGGTCACACACCTGACAAACTAATCACACATAGAGGTGATTGTGAGAGTTTAATATAACCTAAAATCAATAAATAGACATATAAATCCATTTTTATCACTTTAGATCAACTTATTTCATATTAGGTCACCATTAGGGTTCATTAAGGGTTTAAACCATCTTTTAGTCTTAACGATCATTCATAAATATCAGCCCCTCATTTCAGAAACCAATGCTTAGAAAATTGAGATCATAATTTTCCCCATATACCATTAATATCTTATGTCTTCATGAAGATGATGCATGTGCCAATGAACACTTTAAAAACCTTCTTAGGTAAACAACTCTTCATTTTATGCACTAGAGACACCTTACAACACTTTTTCATGCCTTAACCTTTAAATTTGACCTAAAACTTGGTCAACATAAATGAAACAAGATGACACACTTTTTTAAATGCTGACATAGTTATATTTTCCTTGGAAACAAAACCTCATACCTCATTAGGTCATGTTATCTTCCTTTGCTCTCTAGGCCTTGACTTCAAAGTCACATTATGTCTTAAAATTAACCTTCTATCCACTGTCCAAGATATCAAAACTTCAATCACATTCTCACACATCATTTCACATTCTCATAAAATGTCAATCATGATTCATATGTCTTGATAATAGGTTATGATGCCTTATTAGGCTAGGTAGGGTCTAGAAATGGTCTAGTTGTAGACTAGATCTATAGGTCCTACTTTTGTAGGCTCACCTTGTGATTCTACTGAGTGCTTCAATGCATTATATTCATGATAAATAAACTTTATACAAACTCTTATCCCTCTATGCATCCATCTCACCAAGACACCATTCTGAATCCTCCTTATAAAGACTTTTCATACCATTATAGACACTAGAAAACTACACATAATGGTACTAGATGTCTAAATGCTTTGAGAACCACTAGGGACCACCTAACCATTTTGGAACCACTAACCAACCCATTTAACCCTGAGTCAAGTTATCTACTTAGATAACTACACTAACTAAAACAACAACTGACCCTTAACCCAGCCCTTTTAACTCACATTAACCCCTTTATCTCTATACCCTCAATTGTCGATGGTTAGTATGACCACTAATGGTTAGGTTGAATCTTGATGGTCAAGTATTTATCATTATTAAAAAACACAATATATTTAAAATATAACATGGAACAATTTAATATGGCCACCTTACTCAATTTTAACACATCATGTCAGGAATCTAGAACAACAAACATGCTCTGATGCCACTAGTTGGGATCTTGCTTCTCAGAAAAAGCACAGTATGATTACCAAGTATAAGCAATTGAATATGCGGAAATAACCAGAAACACAAGTAACTAGAATTCACCAATAGCACAGAATATGAGAGACAATACACTATCTTGTATTAACACTAACAAAAAAGAATACAACAAAGAGCCGCCACACTCTTTCACCTTACAGAGATTCGCCACACCTCAAGTGTTCAGTAATTCTTCTCACACACACTCTCCTACACAAAAAAACGGTCCCAACAACCAACTCACACACAGAATTGGTGTTCACCTCACCAACCAGTCAGTAATAACCCTGCCGGTACATCAAGCACTCTATAGCACTTCAAGCTGATCTCTCATGAACCTGCAACCTGCAATTCAAAGACCAAACTTACATGTAGATCCCCAATGAGCTTGCAACAACCTGCAACTCACAGATCTTACAACTAGAAGGAACTCTTCCTTTCTATCTCATGCCTTATACAATACATGCCAATGGGTCTATAAATAGATCTCTAACTCAAACAATAACTTAGACTCTTAATTTAGACAATAGTCCTCGCAGCACAAGACTCTAACTGGTCTCAACATGAAAACTCTTTGTTCACTTAACTAACTGTCCGTGAAAGGAGCAGTTCTGGAACACACAGGCGACCGACGTCGGTCCCTGCTTGTCTGGTTCTGCCGACGTCGGCCGACTTCTTGCCGTCGCCGGTGGCCTTCTGCTCTGGTCCCTGCCGACGTCGGTCCTGATGCCGACGCCGGTTCCTGTAGAACTCAGCAACCATCTGTTCCTCAGTTTGCAAAGGTTGAAGCTTTTAGCTCCACAACCTAACAATCTCCCACTTGGAGATAAACAGCTGCAACCTGTACATGTACCTGTACACCGTCTAGTTTGTTACCTTGGCTATGTATCCATCTTCAAAATCATCCTTAAAGACCAACCACCACAAAATCCGTGGTGCAAAACCTGTCATCCAAATTACCTACCACATCCACATCTACAACCATGTAGAAATAAACCTGAACTTGCATAGCATGTGCACCTGCTACTAGTCCCTGTAAGAATTCACTGAGCTGACCTCCAATGGTTCTCTCCCGGATTGGCTCCTAACTTGTGACAACTCCCACTGCTTGGGAAAACTCAGGTTTAGTACATATCGTGCACTCAACCTCATTATGTGAATCAAGACACCTGTTCTATGAACTGTCTAACCATCGGTGTGCTAACCGGTTCCACACAATCATCCTGAAACAAAGTCAACACATGACCTTCCATGTCTCTAGAACACACTCTTGCCAAAGAATCTTGCTGCTCCCAGATCCTCCATGACAAACACCTGAACTAGCTTTACCTTTAGTTCAGCAATACCTGTATATGTAACCCTGCAACAAGCACATCATACAGAAAATAGGATAGTGTAGCTAATACTATCCAACCTGGTAAAGAGAAACACAATGAACAAACCTCCATTGCCCTGCAGCTAATACAAGATCAAATACCCTGATCTTCCATCTCACGTATCTATTTCCGCTCTTCTTCATCCTTAACATCCATTCATCTTTCAGTGCTTACTTCCAGGTGGCAACACTACCCAAAACACCTGTTTGGTTCTCCTCCAAGGAATCACATCCTCATTCAAGCCTAGCTCCCACTGTTTCCTGGATCTACCTGTTCTGCTTCTTCAATAACTCCCTGGTCCTATGCCATAAGTGAGCAACAAGTAGTGTAAAGAAGGGAAATGACGAATTTAAGAACTTACTTACACCTTCAGTCCTCCATATGGGCGCTTGAGACTCCATGACAGCTTGCTGTCCACCCAAAATTCGTCTCAGTGACCGATGCCGGTCACATCTCAGTCTACAGCCGACCGATGTCGGTTCCCTGCGACTGCCTCTCCACCGACGTCGTTTTCCCCTGGCCGACGCCGGTCTCTGTCTACCCCAAGTCACCAACATCGGGCTGCACATAGCCGACATCGGTCCCTGTCTAGACACCGACGCCAGTTTTCCTGCCGACGTCGGTCTCTGTGTTTTTCTTGTGAGACCTGACTTTTTCCCGCGAGCTCCTTTTGGATCAAACCCTTGTCCAAAACACCCTTGCTCTGCTTAGAATTCCCCTGCACCTTGTGCTGAACTCTGTCCGTCACTTTCTCCTTGAAAACCAAGGCTTTCCTGTTCTTGTCACTAACATCGGATTCCTCAAGAAATCTCACCTTTTTCTTCTGCATACAGAAACCACGATCCATGCCTTCCAAATTCGAAAGCATATCCTTTGACTCAAGAACCAGCATCTCCTTCATATCTATGTGACCAAGCCTATCAAGCCACATCTCCGAATCTACAGCTGAAGTAGATAACCCAGAAGAAGAATCAGTAAAACAAGTAGATAGATAAAGCGTACCTACTTTCTTACCTCTAGCTATAACAAGTGTACCCTTGGTAACCTTCCAAGAGTCCGCTGTGAGAGTTACTGTGCAACCCTCTTCACCCAAACTTCTAACAGAAATCAGATTCTGCTTCAGAACTGGGACGTGCATGACCTCCTTTAACACCCATGTGTTACCTGTCTGCAGTTTCAGCGTCACTTTGCCTTTGCCAACAATCTGACAAGACTTACCATCCCCTACACAAATTTCTCCAAAATCTCCCTGGACATACTCATGAAAAAATTCCCTATGTGGGGATGCATGAAAAGAGGCACTAGAATCTAATACCCAAGATTCTACTTTATCCAAAGAACATACCAGAGCATCCTGTGCAATGTAACCTGCAGCATCTGCTTCTTCTTCATGTTCTTCATGCTGATCCGTACCTGATCTGCAATCTCTCTTTAAGTGCCCTTGCTTTCCACATTTCTAGCAGGTTATTCTGCCATACCTGGACTTGGATCTCTTCCCCGTCTTCGACCTTGATCTCCCACGCTCTATCTTCTCTCTTGGCCTTCCTCTTCCTTCAACACTCAAAGCATCTCCAGATGATTCACCTGTGCTTTTCCTGCGTATATCTTCGTTCAAGATTACACTCACAATATCATCCACTTTTAAGACTTTTGAAGGAGACACAGTATTAGAAACTGCCATTACCATACCTTCCCAACTTTCAGGTAATGAACACAAGATTAAGAGAGCTCTTATTTCATCATCAAATACAATATTGACTGAACTTAACTGGTTTACTAAACCATGGAAATCACTAAGATGGTTATGAACAGATCCACCTTCCAACATTTGCAAATTAAATAAACGCTTCATAAGAAATACCTTATTCGAAGCTGAGGGTTTTTCATATAAATTTGCCAAAGATTCCATCAACTCCACCGTTGTCTTACACTGTGATAAGCTGGAAATCACAGATGATGCAAGACTCAATCTAACAGATCCCAGAGCCTTCCGATCAAGAACCTCCCATTCTTCATCTTTCATATCCAAGGGTTTGCTAGCAACCCCACCCAACGGTAAGTACAAATCTTTCTGATACAGATAGTCCTCAATCTGCATCCTCCATAATTGGTAGTTCTTGCCATTGAACTTCTCCATTCGTAGTTGACTACTTTCTGTCATTGCTCAACTCCCACTCAAACAGAACCCTGTGAGTAACCTGTAATCAAAACACACTACCCAGATCTACACCAATCTGTTAGTATCCCAACCAAAAGCTCTGATACCGATTGATGGTATCAAGCTTAAGAACTTACAACCAAGGCTCTGATACCAGTTGTCAGGAATCTAGAACAACAAACATGCTCTGATGCCACTAGTTGGGATCTTGCTTCTCAGAAAAAGCACAGTATGATTACCAAGTATAAGCAATTGAATATGCGGAAATAACCAGAAACACAAGTAACTAGAATTCACCAATAGCACAGAATATGAGAGACAATACACTATCTTGTATTAACACTAACAGAAAAGAATACAACAAAGAGCCGCCACACTCTTTCACCTTACAGAGATTCGCCACACCTCAAGTGTTCAGTAATTCTTCTCACACACACTCTCCTACACAAAAAAAACGGTCCCAACAACCAACTCACACACAAAATTGGTGTTCACCTCACCAACCAGTCAGTAATAACCCTGCCGGTACATCAAGCACTCTATAGCACTTCAAGCTGATCTCTCATGAACCTGCAACCTGCAATTCAAAGACCAAACTTACATGTAGATCCCCAATGAGCTTGCAACAACCTGCAACTCACAGATCTTACAACTAGAAGGAACTCTTCCTTTCTATCTCATGCCTTATACAATACATGCCAATGGGTCTATAAATAGATCTCTAACTCAAACAATAACTTAGACTCTTAATTTAGACAATAGTCCTCGCAGCACAAGACTCTAACTGGTCTCAACATGCAAACTCTTTGTTCACTTAACTAACTGTCCGTGAAACGAGCAGTTCTGGAACACACAGGCGATCGACGTCGGTCCCTGCTTGTCTGGTTCTGCCGACGTCGGCCGACTTCCTGCCGTCGCTGGTGGCCTTCTGCTCTGGTCCCTGCCGACGTCGGTCCTGATGCCGACGCCGGTTCCTGTAGAACTCAGCAACCATCTGTTCCTCAGTTTGCAAAGGTTGAAGCTTTTAGCTCCACAACCTAACACATCATGACTCATCAAAATCAATAGCCTAACCTTCTAGGGAACCTTCTATCATCCATCTCTCTTTGTCTATAAAAGGAGGGGAGTAGGAGGTGAATAGGATATATAACAAAACATTCTTGAACATATGTAATCACACTTCCAAAAAAAAATGATCAGCCATATATCAAGAAACAGGTATATTTTGTACCTTAGCTTTGTTATCTTACTTTCTGACCTCCTTGTCCCAATCATATCTTTTTACATCTTACTTTATAACTCCAAAACCCTTAACCAGACCACTACTTGATCATTGAACCATTCTACAACTCTTTTTCTAATCATTTTTGGAATCCATAAGAACCATCAATAGTCACCTTGACCATCGATGGTTAACCTCAACTATCGATGATTACGTAATTGTTAATGGTTAACTTAATTGCCAATGGTCACACCAACCACTGATAGTTACTATGGAAAGATATAATAAGCTATTTATAACCCCTTACCCCCAACCAAATATAAATTTTTGTGTCCCTATCTATTCATAGAGACCTCACCTATTTTCGAAACTTAACTTTATCTACATTAGCATAGTATTGACCTATTATTGCTATATTTAATTTATTTTTATTTATCAAACATCTACTTCTTAATATATTTCATTTAAATTATTATTTTTATTTGATGCAAGTACTTCATTTTTATCTCTTTCAAATTAATTATTATCAAGGAGTGGATTGATAGCCTCTTAGCAAGCTCATGCTTCTTGGATCTATGTCACGCTAGGTAGTCCACCTTACTATCTTCCTAACAACCCCTTTTGTTAAGTGATTTCATATCTATAGGTCATTCTTCACAAGACAAATAGGATCTCTCCACACTCATCTAGATAACAGATTCAAAACAACTAGGTTATTCTACCACACCCTTATTACTAGTTTCTTACTTCTTCCTTAATTAGGAAATGAGCAGAAATTTAAAAAATATTTTGGCCTACCCAGTGGGGCCTAGTAGCATTTAGGTGCCCTTTTTTCCTTTAATCTATTCTCATACAATGAAATTGGAATTTTTTTTGGGTGTAACATAAACCTTGCATACATTTATTTCTTTCATGCTTTAGTTCATCTAGTTCACTTAAAAACAAATTAATCAATCATAGTTTCATTCTTGCTATCACACACTATACTAAACCATAATCAGTCAACACATAAAAATAAATGACATAAGGATCCACTAGGATTTCATCACCTAGTGGTAAATATTACCCATTTGGATACCTTACTTATATGTCATTATCAATAAGAGAAACCAAAACTCAACTCTCTAGTTGAGTCTAAACTCTCAAATTCATTGTATCTTGGCTAAGCACCTGACACCCTTATTGTTATAGTGTGTGAAAAGAGGGGGTAGGCCCCAATATAAATCCATGTATTAACTTTGAGTATATATTTTTGAGAGCCTTTAACACCTAAAATGAACCTTATACTTCCTTTTTAGTACTTAATCTACAAACCAAAGTTCTTCTTCACACTTTCTAAGGCATAATCCAAAAGTGATATAAAAGGAATCCTAAGCTTTTTAAAATTAATCTTGTTTATGTTTTGATTGCCTTGAGATATTTTCATTTTCCTTTATTTGTGTTTGAGTTTTGATATTTTCATTATTTCCTTTCTATTCCTCACATTATCTTTACTAAACAATAATTAAGGAATCAAACCAACCAAGAACCACCTTCCTCTTATTCTTCCTCTATGTAGTATAATTTAGATGTTAAGGGTTCTCCCCATCATTCTTCCCCTCCTACCATGACTCAGATAGTTGTTGATGGTGATGCATATTTTTCCACAATCCTTGATAACAAACCTATGGCCCTCCAACATTACCTCAACACCCTATCTTATCACACCTCTATAGTTCCTCTTAGTGATCCACTTTATGGGATGCCTCCCCATATTTTGATTAGCACTACCTCTAACCAACCTATGATCACCCAATCATCTGCTTCCACCAATATCCCATCCACTACCTCCACCCAAATTCAATCAAACATCCCAACCAATAGCCAAACACCCTGTACACCAAATAACACTTCCAACATAAGGGAAACTTCACCTCTTGTTACCCATATTTCATCCATTATGGGGATATCTTCTACCCCTATTTCCACCATTCCCATTTTCACTACCAACCCACCAATTTCCACCCCACGTTAAAATTATGTTCTTTCCATATCTCCTACCCTTCCACCTATCAGAACTAGAGTTACCACTCAACCCCAACTAATTAATACATCTATACCTATAAATCAACACATATCAATCCCTCAACAAATACCCATGACATCCTACTAATGTATACCTAATTCACAAGGATGCATATCACCTTTTACCCAACCTTTTGTGCCCATTAATCCTTATGTGGCATCATCCTAACCTTCAATGACCACATACTAATATGTGTCATCTTCTTATCCTTCTATCACTTATCCATATATTACATCCACCCAACCTCAACAAAACTTACCACATAATTATGGAGATTCCCAACCTCAAATGATTTTGGTCAAAATGTTAATGGACAAGATGACCAACTTAGACCATCTATTTGTAGGGCTCATAACCTTTTGTCTTATGATCAAATATGTAATTAACCTAGTCACCCATATGTTCCTATCTAAACTTATCTTCCTCAATGGGAGTTAACAAATTCTTCCAAGTTCCAAAGCAAGGAGGACCTCTAATAACACTTAAGATCATTTAATCATTCTTGTTATTTAATTGCATATGATGATGCTCTTGTCCTTCATACTTTTCCCATGTCTTTATCTGGACTAGTGTTAAATTGGTATAGTGATCTCACAAACCACTCCATATTTTATTTTTCCCAACTTTCCTAAACCTTGTTAGATCACTTCTTAGTTAATATATCTAAAAATGTCTCTATCACCGACCTCTACTCCATCAAGCAATTTGATGATGAATCAATTGTCTATTTCATAGCTATATGGAGAGGTCTTATAAATAATATCTCTTTATCTTTACCACAATATGATTTGATTGAAATTTTATCTTAGGGTTGTGCCAAACACATCTCTCCTACTCTATATGTTCAAACTTTCAAAAATTAGAGACATTGATGAAGGGAAATTGAAACTAAGAAATACAAATTCTAACTTCAAATCCAATGATCCTCCCTCTTCAAAAACCACCAACCAATCTAATCATCCTAACACAAAACCAAAGTCATCCATAAACATAGTGGTCCTTGAAACAACTCCACCTTTGGTCATCAAGTAACCCAACTAATCTAATTCATCTAACTCCTCCAATCAACAAACCTAAAATCAAAATCAAGCTATCCCAAAAAAATATACTCCACTAGGGGAGTATTATGCTTTAGTTTTAGATAATTTTCTCAAGGATAACTTAAAAATTTATCCCATTAAACCTCCCAAACATTCTGATGATTCTCACCCTACACCTAGTTGGTATAATGAGAATGATCTATGTACTTTCCACTATGTCATTAGATATGATGTTAGTAGGTGTAAAACCATCAAAACCATTACCCAAAACTTGACTGATAATGAATAACTTCTACTTGATAATCCTAATGCACCCACAAATTATTCCTTTGACATATTTCGATAACCTTTTCCTAATCATTCCCCATTACAAACCATGATAGCAATAAACCAAAATCATTTCACGCTCGTGAGGTCCATATGGTTAATGTTATTATTAGTGAACCTATCATTGAGGAAACCATTGCCTCAACTACCTCTTCCTCCACTCTACTTATTTAAGTGGTGGAATTACCCACCATTCTTTTAGATACCCAAATAGAGGAAGAAACCATGTCTCTTTCTTTATTTGATGAGACCATGGACCTAACTACCTCTCCTTTGATGGAAATACCAAAGGAGGCAACCATTGACTCAACTACATCTTCCTCCACTCCACTTATTGAAGTAGTGGAATTACCATTTATTCCTTGGGACACATAAATAAAGGAAGCAACCACCTCCATTCCTTCACTTGAATCCATCACACTTTTTACCCCATCATGGAGTTACATAATCCCTCTTTTGACACCATTCCAAAAGAAGATATCGGCTTATCTACTACCTCCATGGAAAAAACATCCTCTCAAATCTTAAAACCTTCCATCAAGGACAAAGGTGAAAAAAACATTACCTCACCTCAACCTATGAGCCGAATCTTTGAAACCACTGACCAAGGAATCAAACTAATTTATAAACCCTTCTTGAGACTAGTCTAAAGCCTAAAATTATCCTCCCAACCCAATCTTGATATAACCATCTATTGGCATTGTCTTTGGCTCCCCTATCGAAACAAACATGAACCTTCAACCTCACTTTCATCCACCATCAAACCTATCATCACCTCAAAACCTTCATCAAATAATTGTCCCTCCAAAACCATGGGAGAACCATCCAAACCACCTCCATCCAATTTTTTTAAATCACCTTACACCTCTCTAACAAAACCTATCAAGAACCTAGGAAAACATCCTACTCCTAGCCTTAATCACCCATCTTAAAATTTGGACTTAAACCCATCTAGTCCACCAAATAAAACCTTAACCAAACAAACTAAGAAGTGTAGCCACCCAAATAACCACCTCAAACTAGAGCCATACCACCTCTTTCCAACTTACCTTCTATATTAGGACCCCATCCTTCAACCATCCTAAGAGCTTATGTTTCTACCAAGAAGATGAACCCTCCCAAAACTACCCAAACTAAACCTTATCCTTTTATCCCACCTTTACCTACCCCCACCAAATCAACAAATTCCCCATCATTTTTAACTAAATACCTTCCCACCTATCTTCAAACCATTATCATCCAATTCATTCATCCCCAAATCATCCATATCAAAACTAACCAACACCAACTAATCCCAAACAAAACAACCTACCAAAACTATTCCACCACCTAAAATTTTTGTAGTGAACCCTACTTATAAGAAGGCTCCCACACCTAAAACCAAAAACTGATTACCTTTAACACCTTTTCTTGAATCTTATTCAACTATTTTACAAAGGTTGTTACAAATCTCTTCCTTAAGACTACCAACTATCAAACCCTTTTACATTTCAATTCCCAAACCATCTCGGTTCAATGATATTTTGATCTATTCATACATAAGATGCTTGAACATGACACAAAGAACTACAAATCTCTCCAAACACTCATCCCTAACTTATGGGATGAGGATGATCTATTATTAAATGAACCTCCCTTGATCCCATTACCAACCTAACCACCAAATGAACCCATTCGACATCCACCTAGTCCCCCACTCTCGTACAAGAGTAAGGAGTAATTAAAGTAACCGTCTATCCCAACACCTCCCCTCAACAACACTATGCATATGGTTACCTGATATCAGGCCTAGAAAAATGATAAGGGAAAGGCCAAAGTGTCCATTCCATGGATATATCCTTCCACCCCTCAACCTTTTAACTAAACCCAAGCACCTTCACCTTCATCTTCACATTCACCTTCACCAAAACCAAAAATATCCATTTTGGGTGCTTCTCCTTCCAACCCTTTTGAATCTATTTAGTGTGTAGTGTTGAAACAAATTAACCAAAAATTGGTAAAGATGAGCTTATATGAATTATTAAAACCTCACCCCCTCAATGTCAAACACTAATAGAGATCCTATAATCTATAGAGGTTTAAACTAAAGATCCTTAACCTCTTGTAGCCTTTGTCATATCCCTTCAAATTTATCCCCTTGTCACTTCTAAGGATTCAAAAATACTTTATGTTCATCCTAAAGATCTTGATCCTCCCCTCTTCATCATTATATAAATCAATCAAACTCACATTAAAAGGGTGATGATTAATGGGGGAGATAGTATTGACATTTTCTCCTCTCATACTTATGACCAACTCAAGTTGCTAAAAAATATCTTGTCAAAAACTATAATATTCCTTCACTCCTTCAATGATACTATGGCCACTACCTTGTGGATAGTTATCCTCCATATCTTCTTGGGACCTTACAAAATTCTTGAACTCTTTGACATTGAAGAAGATGAGTTCAAATACAACATCTTACTTGGATGCTCTTAGATATATACCATGATTTGTATCCCATCTACCTTTCATCATTGTGTCAAATTCAAATGGAAGAGCTAAGACATCACCATACTAGATTACCCTAGTACCTTTGCATCTTGAAACATGATATATTGACCCAATGATGTTATTCTTCCTCACTCATCCACTTCACCACCAAATAATTGAAAAACCACCTTACCACCAACCAATAACAACTCCACCCCTACCATCGATGAAGCTTTAACTAGTACATCTATCCCTTCATCTCAAATCCCTATAGAGGACCCCTTATAACCAATGTTCCAACATCTCTTGTTTGGAGAGTATCATATTTTAGCCTTAGATGCCTTCCCTACTCCTTAAGAGTATAAGACCCTTGACCATGATCCTAACTATGATTCTAATATTGAAACCATCATTCCTTTTAGGACATCCAACCATAAAAATAATTTAATCTATGGGGGACTTGATCATCTACTTCTTGCTTCCACCACTACCTCTTCCACTTGAACATTTACCTCTGACTTTTCCTATCCTGACAAACCAACACTTGCTAAATTTTACCTTCATAGGTGTCCCTAGAAGAGATTTAGCCTTGGCCATTCTGAACATGGACCCCATAAGTTACCTTCCATAAAAGCCCAAAAACCTTTTGAGTTATTTGGCATTGGGTTTGTGTCACCAGAAGAACCCACTAATTCACCCAAACCCATCACCACCATAGAGGAAGACATCCCATCCTCACCAACCCCACCTCTTTCAAAATTTGAGTATTTTTAAATCATTCTTCATAACATTTTTAAGTCAATACCATTAGTTTAGGCCAACTAACATATCAAAATGATTTACAAACTAAAACCTTTCCTCTGATTCATACTAAAATGGTAGAAAATGATTCCCTTACCATCAATACCATCCAACATCAGGATGACAATTTCATTCTCACCTATCTTGGTACACGGGATTATTCTATCCATAAATCCCTTCCTCTTGATAATTAAACCACATTGAATGAATATATTATTGATGTCAAGTTGGGTACTCAAAATGACCCTCACATCATAAATATTGGCCAATCCTTAGATGTTTTATATAAAAAAGATTACCCTTCCTTCCTTTGTAAATGAAGCATAGCATTTTCTTGGTCCTAATAGTATATGCTTGGAATTGACCCTTCCATAGATCTTCATAAAACCATCATCCATCATAATAATAATCCCATTAGGTAAAATCATCATAGGATTCACCCTCATATCACTCTTCTAGCAAAGAAGAGATTCAAAGTCTCTTATATATTAACTTCATTCAACCCATTGACTATCCCCAATGGGTTTCCAATATTATTCCCATTATAAAGCCTATAGGGGTAATTCACCTTTGTATTAACTTTCATGACCTCAACCTTGCTTTTCCAAAGGCTGACTTCCCCTTGCCTCACATCAACCATCTTATTGATCTTATAGCTAGCCATGAGATGTTATCTCTCATGGATAGGTTCTCAAGATATAATCAGATCTTGATTACCCCTGATGATCAACATAATACTTCTTTCATCACCCCTTGGGTAATCTTTTTCTATAGGGCCATGCCATTTTGTCTAAAGAAAATTGAAGAAACCTACCAATGTGTGAAACCTACATCTTCCATGATATCATCAATAAAATCATAGAGGACTATGTAGATGATCTCCTAGGGAAATCTAAATATTGAAAGGATCATCTCAATATTCTCAAATTATCTCTGAGTGCCTAATCCATTTTCATGTCTGACTCAATCCCAAGAAATGTAATTTTGGTGTCCTATCTGGAAAGCTTCTTGTTTTTATCATCTCTCTTCAAGGAATTGAACTAGACCTTACCAAAGTTGGATTGATCCTCAAGATTACAACTCGCACCCACCTTAAACAACTCTATAACCTATAGGGGAAGTTCCAATCCATTCATGACTTCATCTCTTAATTATCAGATAGATTTCAAACTTTTCACCATCTTCTCAAGAAAGATACATCTTTTAAGAGGAATAATGACTACCAACAAGCCTTTGATTCTCTCAAAGAGTACCTTATTTCTTCACCCATTCTTACCCCTCATAAAGAGGACCAACCCTTCTATATTTATATATCCACCACTAACCATTGCTTAAGGGTAATGCTTGGTCATCGAGATGAACAAAATAAATACCATGTTGTCTACTATATCAGTAGAACACTTATAGAGTATGAGACTCGATACACCCATACCAATAAACTTTGCCTCACATTAGTCTTTTTGGCTAACAAACTTCTTCATTACCTCCTCAATCACAAAACCTTTTTCATCACTAACATCGATCCACTAAAGTACATACACTCTAAACCTTACCAAAACTAATGTATAGATAACTAGCTCATGTTCCTAGCTTAGTTTGACCTTGAGTTCCTCCAAAAAAAGTTGATTAAAGGGTAAGTTGTTAGGAATAAGTGACTAAAATTAATTAATTATGCAATAATATACAACACATAAATCATTCCTTAGAATCATAATAGTAGAGACATATGTAATAAAATTTTAGATCTAAGAAAAAATACACATATAACACTGATATAATGTGGTTCACTCAATGTGGGCTACATCCACTAAGAGGATCTCAATAATATTATAAAATAGAGTAAAAATAACTCTAAACAAGAAACCTCTCATAGAGATAATTTTATCTAGCTTGACTTCACACTAGAATTCTTCAGATGCAAAGCTACACCTCAAAACCAATCACACTAATTGTAGAAAGAATGTAGAGCTCAAAACTCAATGCAAAATGCAATGAATAATGTGTTACCCCTCTAACCTATTTATACTTTTCAAAATCCCTTTAAAAATACACCATAACCATAAGGATAACCATATCCCCACAAAATATGGCACAAAATAAGGGAGGTTTTAACCACACAATCCCAAGATTCTCTTAACACCTTTAAATCATACCCACTTCCTAAAAATGTGCCATAAATATAGAAAGTGGTTAAAATTCGTCTTGGCATTGTAAAAGGTAATTATTTCATGTCAAAATTGTTTTGGTAATTTTATTTTTACCTTACGGGTGTTAAAATGAACCCCACATTTAACAATCTCCCATTTGGAGTTTATTTCCCCTTGAACAAAATTTAACACTCCTCCATGATCTTCATGAAGACCAACCGAAGATTGACATAACCTCAACTTCTCCAATATGACTACCTTAGTCATAATATACATAAGATTCTATCTTGTATGTATCTTCTCTAGTTTTACCATGTTTTCCTCCAAAGCTGTCCTGATGAAATGATACTAAAAATGTACGTGCTTCCTCCTCGAGTGGAAAGCAGAGTTCTTTGGTAAATGTATAACACTTTGAATATCACTATGAAGTCCCCTAAATTATTTCTTATGCCCCAACTCATTAATTAACTATTGTAACCAAATAATCTCCCTACTAGCCTCTTGAACAACAACATACTTAGCCTCTATGTTTGATAAAGCCATAACCTTCTGTATTCAAGAAATCCAACCAACCATTGTATCCCTAATAGTAAATACATAACCTATCACACTTATACTATCAACATCCCCATCCATATATGAGTCCACATAACCATGTAAAGTGTATGATGCACCAAAACATAATTCTTTACCCATGGTTCCTCATAGATATTGAAGAATCCATTTCACTACTTGCAAGTGCTAATAACTTAGATTACTCATGTACCTACTTACTACTCCTACTGCATGGACAATATCTATCCTAGTACAAACCATAGAATACATTAGGCTACCAACCATTGATGATTAAGGTACCTTGGACATCTTTATCTTTTCTTATTTCATCTTGGGACACAAGTCGTTTGATAATCTGAAATGGCCTACCAAGGGAGTCCCAACTAGCTTAACTTCTAGCATACTAAACCTCTCCAAGACTTTCTTCATGTACTCTTCCTAGGATAGTATAAGCTTCTTCTCCTTCCTATCTCAATTTATCCTCATACCAAGGATTTGATTCACTATAGACAAATTCTTCATAGAAAAGGAATCACCAAGCTACTTTTTGAGTACTTGAATCTGTTACATTTTCTTTCCTATAACCAACATGTCATCTACATACAATCATAGGATAATATAATTACTATATTCAAATCTTTTGACATACATGCAATGGTTAGAATGGCACCTAGAGTAACCTTGTTCCAACTTAAAACTATCAAAAATTTTATACCATTGTCATAGAGCTTGTTTAAGGCCATATAAGCTCTTTTTTTATTTTACACACTAAGTTCTCCTTTCCTTAGACCTCATAAGGCTATGGTTGTACCATATATAATTCCTCCTCCAAATCACCATGAAGGAATGTAGTCTTCACATATAATTATTATAGATACAAATACTCTACTGTAACTATACTAAGTATAGCTCTAATAGAAGTCATTTTAACAATAGGGCCAAATATCTCATTAAAATCAATACCTTTATTCTATGCAAACTGTTTAACCACTAAACAGGCATTGTACCTTTTCCTTCCTCCATCTAATTTTATGATTTCGTATACCCACTTATTCTACAATTCTCTCTTGCGCTTGGGTAGCTTCATCAATTCCCACATTTGTTTCTCCATGAGAGAAATATGTTCTTCTTCCATGGATTGCTCCCACTTTGTCCTAGTATTTGCTTGCATTGCTTCCTCAAAACATTTTGGTTCTCCACTATTAGTAAGTAAAAAATAACTAAAAGATGGGGTAAAATGTTTAGGATATTTTCTTACCCTAAGAGACCTTCTTACTATAGGAGTTTGGGGCTCTTGTTTAAGAGGTTTTTAAACTGTCTCCTTGGATACTTTACCATTCATAATATCATCCAACACCGTGTAATCTTTTTGTTCCTATTCCTGCAACTGATCCTTATCCATTAATTTTTCTATAAAGACAACATCCCTAGACTATAATATTTTTTGTCTCTAAGACTCAAAACTTAGAAACCAAAGTCATCCTTACCATAACCAATAAAGGTGTATCTCTCAGACTTTGCCTCTAACTTGGTCCTATCCTTCTTGGGAACATGAACCAATGCCTCAAATCTAAATACCTTAATAAATGAATAATTAACTTTCTTACTAGACCAAGCTTCCTTAGGTATGCCTCTATCTAAAGGCACTAAAGGTCTTCTATTAATCAAATACTATTATGCTAATTGCTTCTACCCAAAACATTAGGGACAACCCTGCATGCAACCTCATGCTCCTAGCATGATCCATGATTTTTATATTCATCCTCTCTAACACTCCATTCTCGTATGGCATCCTTGGAACCATCATTTGCCTAAGAATTCCATTATATGAACAATAATCATCAAATGCTTTTCTATAATACTTACCTCCATTATCTGAATCGAGACATTTAAACTTGAGATCTGTTTCATTCTCAACTAAATCTTTCCATCACTTGAATGTTTCAAACACATCAAATTTCTTCTTAATGCAATAAATCCAAACTTTTCTCGTTGCATCATAAATAAATGTAACATAATAATTTGAACCACCAATAGAAGATACTTGAGCTAGCCCCCACACATCTAAGTAAACCAACTCTAACTTAGTATCCTTATTTATAGGTATAACCCTCAAAAACATAACTCACTTCTACTTCTCATACACATAATCATCACAAAAATCTAAATCAACTTGGTTCAATCTATAAAAACTTGTCTTTCAATATTTCCATGCCCTTTTAGCTTAGATGACCATGCCTATGGTGCCACAAAGTTACATATCCATCTATAGTAACTAAATTAAAGTGATCAACACTACTATTCAAATATAAAGTGATAATTTTCTTACCTCTCATAACCACAAGAGCACCCTTGGTAACTTTCCAAGAGTGTATTGAAAACATCACCGAACATCCCTCACTATCTAATTACCCCATTGAAATTAAATTCTAACTTAACTATGGGACATTTTTGACATCCTTTAGTATCCATGTGTTCTTATTCTACATCTTCACCTAAACACAACTTTTCCATACTATAGTGCATGGTTCATCATCACCAAGATAAATATGTCCAAAATCTCCTTGAACATAATCCATAAAATGATGCATCTATGGGGTGGCATGAAAAGAAGCCTGTGATTCTAATACCTAAGATTTAGAAACATTATTCAAGGAAATAATTAAATAATCCTAACTAACATTACCTATTTTTATATTTACCTCCTCAATCTCCTCATGTTTGGTCTTCTTGTCTCAAATTTCCCAACATTCCTTCTTTGTGTGTCCACTTTTCCCATAGTGCCAACACACCATCTTGGTTCTAGATTTAAATCTTCCCCAACCCTTTGAATTTCCATGGTTTTATTTGATTCTATCATTTTTTATCCCTCTAGTCTCCACCATCAAAGCATTCCCTGATGTTCTTCTTTCACATTTCCTCACTAAGAATCACACCTATCACATCCTCAAACTTTAAACTTTCCTTAGCATGGATGGCATTACTCACAGCCATAACCAAGCTATCCCAAATATTTGGTAAGGAACAAAAAATAAATAAATCCTTAACTTCATCTTCAAATTTAATACTAATAAAAGTTAACATACTTACAACCATATTAAAATTATTCAAATGATCAGGTACAAAACCGTTTTCAGACATTTTCATATTAAATAACTTTTTCATCAAAATATTTTGTTAGAGGTAGAGGGTTTTTCATAAAGCTCCCCTAATTTATTCATCAAACTAAATGTAGTCATATCCACTAAAATATTGAAGGCAACCAAAGATGCAACACACAACCATATGGCTCCCAGTGCTTTCCTATCGAGCAAATTCTAGTTATCTTGATTCATACCTAAAGGTTGTCCTATTTTCCCCATCAAAGGGAGATGAAATTATTTTTTAAACAATTAATATTCCATTTACATATTTCACAATCCAAAAATTTTACCATTGATTTTTTTAACTTTAGATCTACCATTATCTACCATCGCTCCCACTCAAGTTAATATCTTTCCCTATAATTCACCACTTTAAGAAAACCACTAAAGCTAGTTTTGATACCATTTTCTAGGAATAAGTGATTAAAATTAATTAATTATGCAATAATATTCAACACAAAAATCATTCCAAAGAATCACAATAGTAGAGATATATGGAAGAAAAATTAAGATCTAAGAAAAAATACAAACATAACATTGATATAATGTGGTTCACATAATGTGTGCTACATCCATAAAGAGGATCACAAAATATTATAAACAATAGTAGAAATAACTCTAAACAATAAACCTTTCATAAAGATATTTTTCTCTAGCCTGAATTCACACCAAAATTATTGAGATGCAAAGCTACACCTGAAAACTGATCACACTAACCACATAAAGAATGTAAAACTCAAAACTCAATGCAAAATGCAATGAATAATGTGTTACCCCTCTCCCCTATTTATAATTTTCAAAATACATTGAAAAATGTGCCATAATCATAAGGCTAACCATATCTCCACAAAATAAGGCACAAAATAATGGAAGTTTCAATCACATAATCCCCTGGTCCTCTCAACACCTTTAAATCATACCCACTTCCCAAAAATGTGCCACAAAAAAGGGAAGTTGTTAAAATTTGTCCCACCATTTTAAAAGGTAAATATTTCATGTTAAAAATGTCTTGGTAAATTTATTTTTACCTTAAGTTTTTTAAAATGAACTCCATATTTAACACAAGTCATTGTCAATCAATTGGCCAAAGCTCCTTTGCTAGATAATCAGCTTCCTCTAGTGTTTCTAGATGATTTCATCATAACTCTTTCCTAGGAGGACATCACCTACCAAATAAACATGTTTTTTAATGGGCCAAAGTGCTAGTGCAGTGGGGGTACTGGAGTTATTTTTATTCCCCTCAATGTCAAACCTCTTCCTCTTTCTTTCAAACTTGATTTTGAGTGTAACAACAACATGTCTAAGAATTAATCCCTAGTAATAGGTCTCCAAAACAATTTAACCTTAGAATTCAAGATGATTAGTGTCTTTGGTGATTCCCAACTTGTGGTCAACAAAGTCAATGGATCTTACTAATGTAAGAATGATGTCTTGTAAAGGTACAAATAATTGGTAAATATAGTCATAAAATCATTTTATCATTACCTTATCCAGTCTATTCTATGATCAACTAATAAGTTTGTGTATACAATGACTTCCCTTACTTCCCAAATCTAATCTCAACCTTCCAATACCAATATCTTTATAACCATCCATCACTTTATCATACCCTCTTATATCCAATATGATCTTCCTACCATTTTTAGTATGGAGGCCTTTCCATCGGACATATGGTATGAGAAAACCTTTAACTACCTCAACCTTGGCATCACTCCTCCTAACCTATCTAGGAATGTTTGAAGAGCCTTTGTTTAGAGTACCTCTTTTTATACCATACTAGGAGGAATCCTTTAAAAATGTGGTTTTGATGACATCAGTTTCCATTATCTATGTAGCCATGAAGTTTATCATGTTATTAAGGAAATGAATGACAAAATATGTAGGTGGCAATTTAGTGGTTTAACTATTGCTAAACATATCCTTCACCTTAGATACAATTGGCCCACCCTCAACCAAGACTATTTCAATTTTGTAAAGAAGTGTGTTAAATGTCAACAACACACCAATTTACATCATGCACTAACCCATGGTATTTAATTATTTAAGTAATTTTGGCCCTTTTCACAATGGGCCTAGATCTTATTGGGGAAATCAATCCTTATTCTTCATAGTGACACTATTCCATCATCACCACCACTAATTATTTCACCAATTGGGTGGAGACTATTCCTCTCATGTCAACCAAAGATGACAAGATAGTCAACTTCATCAATCATCATATCATCTATCATTTCAATGTTCCCCATAAGATCATCATTGATAATGGTAAATATTTCAAAAACAAGCATGTCTGAGGTCTTTGTGATGCATTTGGTATCAAGTTAAGCTTTTCCTCACCTTACCATCCATAAGTGAATGGATAGGAAAAATCCACTAATAAAATACTCAACAAAATATTAACCAAAGTAGTTAATGCTTTTGGTCAGGATTGGCACTTACACATCCCTTTTGATTTATGGGCCTATCACACTAACATTCAAACCTCTGTGTGTGATACCCCTTTCTCTAGTCTTCAGAGTAGAGGTAGTTTTTCCTCTTAAATTCCATATTCTTTATTTTTTCATGTCCTTATAAGACATCATTTCTGAGAGTGACTATCATTAAGAGCATCTAACACAACTTGAGCTACTTGATGAACACCACCTAGCAGCACTTAACCACCTTCATGTCTATTAAGAGCAAATCAGGCACAACTATAAAAAATACCTAAAAGAATGAGAATTTAACATTAAATACCTCATCTTGAAGAAAAATCAGCATGTGACAAATATGGAGAAAAGTAAGTGAGACAAGTTTGATTTCAATTAGCTTAGACCCTACATCATAACCCATAAATATGGATCAGGAGCTTCTCCTTTATCCTCTCTTGAATGCAAACAAGAACCTGAGCCTCTCAATGCTTTGTATATGTATCCTTTCTTTTGTTAAAAAGGATAAAATTTACCTTTGTCTAACTTAAGCTCATCCCTTTCTTTAAAATATTTTCACCCTCCTTATACCCTCTTCCTCTCCTTTTGAGGACAACCAATTAAAACATATAACCATGTGATTAACTATCAAAATCATAGACTAATCTTAAATATGGGTATAATGGCTCTACCCATGGAATGGTTTTGATGGATACTTTTCATAGTTAATTAGATGGAATCCCATGGTCATTGTCTCTAAAAACCACTCCTTTCACCTATCATTAACCTATTGTGATCTAATTTTTTCCCTCATAAAGGTGAACCTATAAGCCTAAATAGATTTATCTTTATCTAACCTAAAATCAAAATAATTTAGGATACTAAAATATCACTTGGTTCAAATATCTATATCATGCAGACTACTCCCTAGAAGGATACCTACCCAAAATCTAAAATTTCTAAAAAGATAGACTAATCCCTTGAAGGATAGCTACCAAATAAACAAAACCAAACTTGGACCACTCCCTTGAAGGATGGATAAGTCAATTTTATCAAAGTAATCATTTGAATCTTCCTACATCGATAATCTTCACAAACCTATCATAACAAAGAAATAAATGACCCTATATCAAAATCAAAATAAGTTATCCCAAGAAAGATGCAATCAAATTTCACATATAGTATTAGTAGAATTCCCATATCAATTAGCCTACACCTTGCATACAACATGGACTTATCTATTATGGTTCTTAGGTCACATATATAAGGGGAAAACTAACCCACATAATATTACCTTACCTATCACCCATGTTCCCTTCATATCACCTACCACCCATCTCCCATTTGTATCATCTACAAAATCAAGGGACTTTGAGCTTACTTGATAGAATGTGATCAAGACACCTTGTTATCAACCAATGCATGATAATGCGAAGCATTCAAAAAGCTTGTGTTTAATAGACCAATCTAACTTTAGTTTTTATTTAGTCCTTATCAATAAAAGAGCATCATGCCTATTTCTTATCTTATCATAATCAATTCATGTATTCACTTAGACATATGTCTTGTGTTTCTCATCTCTATTCCCACATGTAGTTTGTTATCTAACTTAATTCTTGTGCTATAATCAAACAAAATGAACCACATCATATCTATAATCATAAATCATAACCATATATAACCATAATATTATCATCATATCCATGATCATAACTACAATAATTAACATCAAACCATTTATAATCATAACCATCAAATCAAAACATCATCACTATACATAAAATAATAACCATTTATCAAAACCATCATAATTAAAACACCATAAACACCATAACCCACCTTTTAAATTTTTTTGGCATTCACACCTTAGTGCCACTTTTTAAGATTACCTTTCTCCACCACACTAAAAATAACCTCTAGAGAGCACCTATTCTCGACAAACCAACCATGAACCATTGGAGATTACTCTCTCCAATCAACTACCTACATCCACATCTACCTTGACATTGGCCATTTTGGCCAAAACTATCACATATTTTGTGATCACCTTACCTTGGTCCTTTTGACTACACTGACCAACCTTTCATTGTTGAAAATTTGACTTTACACCACCTAGTACAAATTCTAGACCATTTATGTTTTTTATGAGATCACTTCCTACCTTAGATACCTATGAAAACACCAACCATGTCTAGGAGACTTGAATTTATATATTTTCCTAGCTACCATACCGAACTACAATCACACATTCCACTTTTCACGTGTACTTCTAGAATTGACCTTATTTTTACCAACTATAGAAACTTAGTATATGCATAATTTTGACTATCACATAGTCACCTTTTTTTTTCATGTTTGTGATTTAAATTCCCAACACTTTTTTGTCACCAAACTCATGACTCACCATAAATTCTTATCAAACCTGAACTTGATTTTAGTTTCACCTCATCAACTCCTAGTTGGAGTGGGAACACCTCCTCCTATACTTGAGGTAACTGGACATTCACTTAATAATTCATTTTTTAATTTTTAGATTGTTAATTCAAATCTACATAACAAAAAAAGAAAAAATGTAGACCCTAGAAAACCACACATAATGGTTCTAGATGTTAAAATTATTTAGCACCCACTAGGGACTACCTAATCCTTATACTAACTAACCAACCCATCAGACCTTAAGTCAATTAGCTATTTCGCTAACCAAACTCACTAAAACACTAATTGAACCTTAACCCAACCCTTTTAACTTAACTTCACCCCTTTATCTCTAGACCCTTGACCATTTATGGTCAACATGACCATTGATGGTTAAGTTGACCATTGATGGTTAGGTTGACCATTTATGGTTAAGTATTCCTTGTTATAGCATAAACACTAGCTATTGACAAGATAACATGATATAATTTAATATGGCTACCTTACCCAATGCTAACCCATCATGATGCATCAAAATCAATATCCTAACCTTCTAAATAACCTTTTATCCTCCATCTATCTTTGCCTATAAATATATGGGAGTAAGAGGTGAATATGATCTATAATCAAGCATTCTTTCACATAGGTAATCAAGCTTCCATCTAATAGACAAACTATTTAGCAAGAAACAAATATCATTTACACCTCAACTTTCTTATCTTAGTTTCTAGCTTCTTTGTCCCAATCAGACTTTTCTACATCTTGCTTTATAACTCCTAGACCCTTAAACATAACCCTACTTAATTATTGACCCCTTCTACAACTCTTTTTTAAAACATATTTAGAATCCATAAGAACCATTGATAGTCATCCCAATCATTGATGGTTACCCAATTGTCGATGGTCAACTTAACCGTTGATGGTCAACCTAACCACCAATGGTCACTATGGCAAGAAATAACAAGTTATTTCTAAACCCTTACCCCTAACCAAATATAAATTTATATGTCCTTACCTATTCATAGATATCTCACATATTTTCTAAACCTGATCTAACCTACTTTAGCACTAGTATTGACCCATTATTTCTATATTTAGTTTATTTTTATTTATCAAGCATCTACTTCTTCTTGTATTTCATTTTAGTTATTTCTATTATTTGATACAACTACTTCTTTTTTTATCTCTTTTAACTTAACTATTATCAAATAATGGATTGATAGCCTCCTAGCAAGCTCATACTTCTTGGATCTAGCTCATGCTAGGCAATCCACCTTACTATATTTCTAACAACCCCTTTTCTTAAGTGCTTTCTTATATACATATTATTATTCCCAAGACAAAGTGGATTTCTCCATATTCATCTAGATCATGCATTCATAACAATCAGGTTCTTCTACTAGACCCTTATCACTAGTTTCTTACCTCTTCCTTAATTAATAAATGAGAAAATTTTGAGAGAAACAACCATGACTAATCTTAGGTTACTCAAGAATTTGACCTTCATGTCTCTTTTCATGGTCTTAACACCTCACTATCATACCATATAAAATATTACCATGCTAAACTACTACCATACATCTTATCACAAGCCTAAGACCATTCATCTCACTAAGAAACCAAGCCCATGCCTTCACATAAAGTATATTCATGCCATGACTAGGCCATAACAAGACTACTTAAGATCTTGATACTTGACACAAGGATCTAATTCTTAAGTATTTTTCCTCAAAGACATACCTTTCAACACTTATGAAGGATTCTATGCCTAAATCTTAAGATCATACAATGTCAAACTTCTCATATACCTAAGATCACATACTTCACCATGCTACCTATACATACCTTCTCACAAAGTCTAAACAAGGCTTTGTAAGATGCATTGATGCCTTGACCTCTTCCTTCCATGTCATGAACTTAACACAAAATTAACCAAGAAAATAAAACACACTTAGACTTGTACCTTTCTCTCTTATGGAAATCACCACATACGTTCAATGCTCATAAGCTTATCACAATATACACTACCAACTAACCTTATTAACTAGACACCATGACCATCTAGACATCAATGACAACACACTTTCAAATTAATGAGATTAGATTGACATCAATGACAATACTATGCTAACAAACTCTCCCTTTGTCTCTTATCAAAAAACACACTACAATCTTATCAATCTCTTCTTCCCCAAACTATTCTTTCTCCATGAACTTTTCTACCCTTTATTATTAATGATAAAGGATCATACACACTACAATTCCTATAACTATTCATTCTTCTTCTTAGGAAACTATTCTCAAAAACTTTAAAAGAGATTATAGATACTAAGTTACTGCTTATATCAAGCATAGCCTTTAAATGAACTTAGATCATAAGACCATATATATTGTTCTTCACATGAATATTATAATTTAATCTCACTAGGCTACCCATTTGTTCTTATTTGACAAAGATATTATTCAAATGGAATCAGGTAAATAAGATTACTTAACTTAATTTATGCACCTTGATGCCATAGAGATGAATGATATCCAACTTTTTCTTTATGTTCATGCTTCATTAACATCCAACTTGTCTTCATGATTATGCATACCTTCTCTATAATACACACCTACTCTTGAAGCTCATGAATTATCTAATTAGTTCCCCCTTTATCCTTATGGTTTTTGAGTAACACAATGAATAATAATATCTTCTGACCTCCTTTATGCTTGATTGGACCTTCAACCTTTATTTACTCCATAAAAACTCTTATTATCTAATTTAATAGTTCTAAAAATATTGGTGTTTTATTCCTAATTTATTTAAGGGTCTGGAATAGATAAATCAATAAATAATATTGCAATAATTAAAATACTAATTTGTATAGTTTAACTATATTTTTAACCTTTCTAAAAATAGTAATAAATAGAGAGAAAATTAGACTTATCTAGAAATATATTAAAATGACTAAGATATAATTTGGTAATAGCTATGCAATACTAATACACTATCACAAATTAGGATCTAGATTTCATTTAGTAAAAGGATAGGATCACAAAAAATAAGACACTTTGGAGTTTAACTCTATATTCTAAGTCTTGCTTTTAGTATCCAAACTAGTCACATAGATCTAAGTTTTATGGGTTTAATCCACTATCCCTTTATTATTCTGCTTATGAAATTTAAAGTCTTGAATATCAATCAATATCCTTATAGAGATGATTTAATCTCCAATCCTATCTCTTCCTTATGCTTTAACTTGAATGAGAAATTGGAGAAAGAAGGGGGTTAGTGTGTGTATGACACACTGAACATGTATCCACACCCCTTATATGGGCACATTGCCTACATATGAATACTATGAAGAGGGATCAAGCCATATATAGTTGTCCCACTTTATTTTCTTTATGTAATAATGTAATGAAGATGAAAATATGCTAAACTAGGTATTGTTGAGGTGGCTAGGGACATGTGTGAGGGTTTGAATGAGCTTATGGTTATATTGGTTGGCTATATGTAAAGAATAGGGGAAATTACATTAGTGGTCTCAATTGTATTCATTTATACTTTTGAAAATAATTTCCAAACCTTATAAATGAAAATTGAATGGGATTTTATACAGATTTATTGGTCATGGGTTAAATTCAATCTTATTAGGCCACATAATGAAGTAAAGGAATCAAGCCAAAATGGTCATCTAATCTCTAAAGGTGATTATATAGGAGTGATATAAAATGGAAACCCTAGGTTTTAGTTCTATATTCTAACTTAGGCACTATTATCCTAAGGATACAAGACATAAGGGGATTGAATAAGCATGAAAAAAGGGTCCTAGCTAAGTCAAAACGAGGTCTCAAAATCCTATGGATGATTGGGAATCAATGAAGGGATTCCTAGAAGGATCATGAGAGCATGCAAGATGGACCTATGGATTGGGTGTCATAATCCACACTCAAGCTACCAAATTTCATATTTTATATGACTATATTTTACCCTATTTATTCTAGTGATGTAGCAAAGCAAAATACTAGGATAACAGAAAATAGAAAGTGTACTTGAATTTACTTGTAAGGGTGAAGCTCATGAAGCTATGTGATGTTGGGTGTGTGTAGAGAGAACACATCATGAAGTGTAAATTTACAAGATAAAAATAAAGAGTAAATCAATTCTTACTAGATACACTATATTTAAAATAAGAATGTACAAAATTTGGGTAAGAGAGAGAGAAAAAAGGAATGAATACACCTCACTAGGTATGCAAACTAATATAAAACTTGTTGTGATGCTAGATGTGTGCTGGGTATGTGTTATACCAAGAGTAATATCACAAACAATGATGAGTACTCAATTCTCTAAGAGTGGATTAATAATGCAAAGGCTAGCCCTTTGGCTCCATCATCACCCACTAAGTGAAGCTATGTGATTGTGCATGTGTTAATCAATGTTTGGAATATGTGTCCAATCCCTCTAAGTAGGTTGATCAAGAATAAAAATTATATCTAGTCTTTTGGATCCATCATTTCCTTATGAAGTGAAGCTATAGACTGATATCAGTATGAATGTACATCATATAAGGTGGCTCTTTAAACTCATGAATGCACTATAATCTAACAATGTGGTGTGGATAGAAAAATTTGTACTAGAAACTAAGTCAATCTTAGCCAACTATGAAAGGAGGAGATTAGGCTTGTATAAAAGTCAATCCAAAACTAGGTCATAGGCTTATGTGGAAGCCACTCAAAAAATGTGGAGGTTAGGCTTGTATGAAAGCCACTCCAAAATGATTCCAACCACTTGTAGTTGGAGTAAGGTACACAACTACTGAGAATGCCTAGGTAATATGACTAATTTAGAAAGAAAAGAGGACCAATGTGTTGTGAACATTTCCTCCAATCACTAGTGTCTATAATATGGATTCTGATTTGGAAGTTATTGTGTAGATCCCTTAAGGGCTATCACATGACCTTGAGAGAATATTTTGGGGGCCTAGAGAGCTCCAAGGATGTGGGAAGTATAGTTTTCCATACTCCACCTTTTTTGGAACCTTTATCCACATGTAAGTGGACTATTTATTATATTTTATAATTATGTTTCCATATTTTATGGAATTAGTTTTTAGATGCCTGTTCCCATGTTTACTTCCTTGATCTGATAGAGCTAATTGTTTTTATAAAAGGGGATGTCTTCCTTGTTACAAGAAGTTGGTTATGATTACATGGTGCTGGTAAATGTGCCCTTGAAAGGTAGAGACCTAATCTTGGTGTGCTCTATTATGGATGAGCTTTTAGATGAGCTTGCTTAGATAGATGAGGGTTGTCACATATTAGATAAAGCTTATCTTGGATAAGAATGCCACATTTATCCTATTTTTATGGATTTTATTTCATTTTCTATATATACAAGGTGTGGCGTGGCCTTTAGAGGTTGAATGTTTCTTTTTGAAGGGTGTGGCTTTGAGGATCAATGTCAAAGTGTAGATGTTTTTGCAAAGGGCAAGTGTTTATTGTAGGGTGTGGTTTAGAAGCTTGTGAGATATAATTTTATGTAGGTGCAGGTGAAAGTATAACTTTTTTTGCATCATTTTATATAAGAGATTTTTATATCTCAATGAGATTTCATTGTAATCATGTTTTAGATTAGTATTTTATTTAAGAACTTTTTTGGTGGATGTAACCGACATTGGGTGAACCATGATAGATCTGTGTTATGTGTTATTGATTCTTGTTCTCTCCATTTATGCTTACATAATAAATATGATTTAAGGAATGTTTCTTTGATGCTTGCTATTACATAGTTTATATCTAATTTATGTTAATATTAAATCTAGTTTAAAAGTTTCTAATTCTTAAAAATTGGTATCAGATCCATTGGTTGTGTGTTTTTTTGAAGTGGTAAACAATAGGAAGGTTATTAGCTTGAGTGGGAGATATGAGAGAAGAGATAAAATTTAGAGTGGAAAAAATTTATGGTAATAATTTTGGTTTGTAAAAAAATTAGATGGAATATTACCTATATTAGAAGGAGCTACATCTCCCTTTGGAGGGGAATGTAGAACAACCTATAAGTATGAGTGATGCAGATTAGTCATTACTTGATAAGAAGGCATTGGGAGCCATTTGATTATGTATTTCATATTGTTTTGCATTTAATATTTTTGATGAGAATAACACAAATTATCTCATGGATAAAATTGGAAAGTTGTATGAGAAACCATCTACTTTTAATAAAAAATTTCTTATGAAAAGATTATTTAAAATGAAAATGTTTGAGAATGGTTCAATATCTAATCATCTAAATGATTTTAATATGGTTCTAAGTATGCTCAATTTAGTTATAATTAAGTTTGATCATGAATTTAGAGTTTTTATAATCTCATTTTATTTCCCTGATAGTTGGGATAGTTTGGTTATGGTTGTGAGTAATGCAGTCTCTACCAAGGGAAGCTTGAATTTTCAGGATGTTGTAGGTGTGATCTTTAGTGAGGAGATGTGAAGGAAAAGTAGTGGTGAGTCATTTTTAGTTTATGATTTATCTATTTATAGTAGAGGGAGGTGAAAGGAAAATATCAAAAATAATTATAGAAAGTCAAAAGATAGATCTAAGTCTAGATCTAGATCCAAGATGATATATTGGCATTGTGGGAAGAGTGGATACTCAAAAAAGGATCGGTGGTCACTTCAAGATAAGAATACCAAAAAAGAATAAATGAATGAGGTAAAAGTGACATAATATAAATCATGTCAAGATTCCTTAATTCTTTCTATGGATAGTGTTTTTGATTCTTGGGTTTTATATTTAAGGGCTTCTTTTCATACCACCCTATACAGGCATTATATTACTAATTATGTTTAAGAGAATCTAGGACATGTTTATCTTTATTATGATGAATTAGGTGAGATAATAGGGAAAGGTTGTGTTTAATTTAAGATTTATAATTTGATCACATGGATCTTTAAGGATGTTAGACACATGCCTATGTTGAGATGGAATTTGGTTTCAGTGGGGTAATTGGGTAGTGAGGGATGTTCAATATTGTTTATTATAGATTCTTGGAAAGTTACCAAAGGTGATCTTGTGATATTTAGAGGTAATAATTTTCTTACTTTATATTTGATTAGTAGTGTTTATTATATTGATTTGATTTAACTATGTGGCACTACAGTCTCAGTCATATGAGACATAAGGGCATGTAGATCTTAAAAGATAAGTTTCCTAGATTAAAAGATCTAGATCTAGACTTTTGTGAGAATTATGTGTATGGGAAATAGAAGTGGGTTAATTTCTAAAAGGTTTTACCCAAATAATAAATATCATAAGTTACATTTGGTACACTTAGATGTATGGGGGCTAGCTCAAGTATTTTATATTAGTGGATCCAATTATTATGTCACTTTTAATGATGATGTAACTAGGAAATTTTGGGTTTATTGCATTAAAAATAAATATGATGTATTTGACACTTTTAAAAAGTGGAAAGCCTTGGTTGAGAATGAAATAGGTCTCAAATTTAAATCTCTCTAATCAAATAATGGAGATGAGTATTATTGTAATGCTTTCTTTGATTATTGTTCGAACAATAGAATCTGTAGGCAAAGGGTGGTTCTAAGAACTCCATAGTAGAATGGGGTATCTAAAAGGCTAAATAGAGAAATAATGGAATGTTCTAAGAGCATGAGGTTACATGTAGGGTTGCCTTTATAGTTTTGGGTAGATGTAGTTAGCATGATAGTATATCTAATTAATAAAGGACCTTATATGCCTTTAGATGGAGGCATTCCTAAACAAGCTTGGTTTGGTAAGAATGTTGATTATTTTTTTCTTAGAGTCTTTGGATGTGAGGCATTTTCTCTGATTAATAAAGAGGATAGGACTGAGATAGAAGATAAATCAGATAAATTCATATTTGTCAGTTATGGTGAGGATGACTTTGGTTTGTGTTTATGGAACATTAAATATAAGAAAATATTTTGATCTATAGATGTAGTATTTACTGAAAAAGTCATGTATAAGGATTAGTTTTAGGAATAAGAATATAAAGAGTACATAGTATTGGATGACATTATGGATGGAAAAGTATCCAATGATTTAGTTTAGGAACCTTCTACACAAGGACCCCAAACTCCTATGGAAGAATTTCTTTGAAGGTAAGAATAGCATTTGAATGTTATCTCAAAATTATTGATTACTCACTAACAATGAAGAACTAGAGTGTTATGAGGAAGAAATGTAGGTAGATGTCAAGTTAAAGTGGGAACAAGCCATGGATGAAGAGCATAGATCTTTCATGGAGAACCAAATGTGGGATTTGGTAAGGCTACCCAAGGGCAAGAGTGCATTACCAAACAAGTGGATGTTCAAGATCAAAGAAGATGATGAAGGGAGAAAAAGGTATAAGGTTAGAATGGTGGTCAAGGGGTTTAATAAAAATTAGGTATTTATTCTGATGAGAATTTTTATCCTATTCTAAATCGACTTTTATTAGGACTATTCTTGGTTTAGTTACAATTGAGGATTTGCACTTAGAACAGTTAGATCTGAAAACTACATTTCTTCATGGTGATGTGGATAAAGAGTTGTATATGAAGTAGCCATAGGGTTATGAGGTCAAAAGGAAGGAGAACTATGTGTGCAGACTAAAGAAGAGATTGTATGGCCTAAAATAAGCACCATAACATTGATATAATAAATTTGATTATTTTATGTTGGAACAAGAATATCAAAGGTGTCATTATGACCATTATGTGTACATCAAAAATTTTAATTATTGTTTATTTATTATATTATGCTTGTATTTTGATGACATGTTAGTTGTAGTAAAGAAAATACAACATATTCATATGTTTGAGAAACAACTTAGTAACTCATTTTCATGAAGGATTTGGGTGTTTTAAAGCAAATCCTTGGTATGGGGATTTCTTATGATAGGAAGGAGAGGAAGCTAATCTTATCCCATTCAAAGTATGTGAAGAAAGTTTTGGAAAGGTTTAGCATGTTGGATGCTAAATATGTTGGTACTCCTTTGGCAAGCCACTTTAGATTATCAAAGGAGTAGTGTCACAAGACAAAATCTAAAAATATTAATCTATTCAAGGTACCTTACTCATCAACAATTGGTATCTTGATGTATGCAATGGTTTATACTAGGTCAGATATTGCCCAAGCAGTGGGAGTTGTGAGTAGGTATATGAGTGATCTATATTATGATAAATAACAAGTAGTTAAATGGATTCTTTGATATTTGAGAGGAACCATGGATTTTGAATTATGTTATGATAGATCAGATACCACTTTGTGTGGTTATGTGGACTCAGATATGGCAAGGTATATTGATAGTAGGAGTACAATAGGTTATATATTTACTATTAGAGATATAGTGGTTAGTTAGATTTCTAGGATATAAAAATTTATGTCTTTGTCAACCACAAAGGTCGAGTATGTTGTTTCCCCAAAGGATATCAAGGAGATGATTTGGTTATAGGATTTATTTAAAAATTTGGGGAATGAGCAAGAAGTTGGGAGACTACATGGTGATAGTCAGAGTGTTATTCATTTAGTAAAGAACTCTGCATTCCACTCGAGGTTGAAATGCATTTAGTTACATTATCACTTAATCAAGATAAATTTATAGGAGAAATTGGTGAAGCTAGAGAACATTAATACTAGCCAGAATCCTATGGATATGACGATGTGGTCACATTGGACAAGTTGAGACTATGTTCAAATTTGGTTGGCCATAGTGGTCATGGAGTAGTGATAGATTCTATTTAGGAAAAATGGTCTCCAAGTGGGAGATTATTGAGTGTGGATCCGTTTGGGGATTAACATGACCTTAGGATAATATTTTAGGGGCCTAGAGATCTCCAAAGATGTGGGAGCATAGTTTTCTCTACTCCACCGTTTGTGGAACCTTTCGACCATTATGACCATTATGTGTACATCAAAAAAATTAATTATTGTTTATTTATTATATTATGCTTGTATTTTGATGACATGTTAGTTATAGTAAAGAAAATACAACACATTCATATGTTTGAGAAACAACTTAGTAACTCATTTTCTATGAAGGATTTGGGTGTTTTAAAGCAAATCCTTGGTATGAGGATTTCTTATGATAGGAAGGAGAGGAAGCTAATCTTATCCCAGTCAAAGTATGTGAAGAAAGTTTTGGGAAGGTTTAGCATGTTGGATGCTAAATATGTTGGTACTCCTTTGGCAAGCCACTTTAGATTATCAAAGGAGTAGTGTCCCAAGACAAAATCTAAAAATATTAATCTATTCAAGGTACCTTACTCATCAACAATTGGTATCTTGATGTATGCAATGGTTTATACTAGGTCAGATATTGCCCAAGCAGTGGGAGTTGTGAGTAGGTATATGAGTGATCTATATTATGAGAAATAACAAGTAGTTAAATGGATTCTTTGATATTTGAGAGGAACCATGGATTTTGAATTATGTTATGATAGATTAGATACCACTTTGTGTGGTTATGTGGACTCAGATATGGCAAGGTATATTGATAGTAGGAGTACAGTAGGTTATATATTTACTATTAGAGATATAGTGGTTAGTTAGATTTCTAGGATATAAAAATTTATGTCTTTGTCAACCACAAAGGTCGAGTATGTTGTATTCCCAAAGGATAACAAGGAGATGATTTGGTTATAGGATTTATTTCAAAAGTTGGGGAATGAGCAGGAAGTTGGGATACTACATGGTGATAGTCAGAGTGTTATTCATTTGGCAAAGAACTCTACATTCCACTCGAGGTTGAAATACATTTAGTTAAATTAGCACTTAATCAAGATGAATTCATAGGAGAAATTGGTGAAGCTAGAGAACATTAATACTAGCCAGAATCTTATGGATATGATGATGTGGTCACATTGGACAAGTTGAGACTATGTTCAAATTTGGTTGGCCTTAGTGGTCATGGAGCAGTGATAGATTCTATTTAGGAAAAATGGTCTCCAAGTGGGAGATTAATTATTCTGTATCCCTTTGGGGATTAACATGACCTTAGGATAATATTTTAGGGGCTTAGAGATCTCCAAAGATGTGGGAGCATAGTTTTCTCTACTCCACCTTTTGTGGAACCTTACTCCATATGTGAGTGGAATATTCCTTATATTTTTAAATTTCTATGTTTCCATATTTTATGGAGTTAGTTTTTAGATGCATTTTCCCATTTTGACTTTATTCATATTAGGGAGATAGTTTATTTTTTGAAAAGGGGATGTCTTCTTTGTTACAAGTAGTTGGTTATGATCACATGGTGTCGATAAATGTACCCATGAAAGATGGAGACCCAATCTTATCATGTTCCTTCATGGATGAGATTTTGGATGAGATTACTTAGGTAGAGGAGGGTTTTCACATGTTGGAAAATTATTATCTTGGATAAACATTTCACATTTTTCTCCTTTTATGGATTTTCCACCATTTTCTATATATACAAGGTGTGGTGTGGCCTTTAGAGGGTAATGTTTTATTTTTACAGGGTGTGTCTTTGAGGATTAGAGTTAAAGTGCATATGTTTTTTCAAACTGTAGGTGCTTATTGTAGGGTGTGGTTTAATAGCTTGTAAAATACAATATTGTGCAGGTGTAGGTGAAAGTACAACTTTTTGTGTAGCCTTTTCTACAAGATATTTTTTTTATTTTTGTTAGAGTTCATTGTAAACTTGTTTTAGATTACTATTTTATTTGAGAAATTTCTTAGTGTATATAGATCACAATGGGTTAACCATGGTATATTTGTGTTACATGTGATTGATTCTTGAGCTCTCCATTTATTCTTACATAATAAATATGATTTGAAGAATGTTTCCATGATGCATGTTATTACATAGTTTAGATCTGATTTATGGTCATATGAAATCTAGTTTAAAATATTTTAATTCCTAATAGAAGCTATATGAGTTTCCTAATTTTAATCTAAAAGTGAGATTCATCATGCCATGGATGATGCACCATATATCTAGATTCCCTAAGAAAAACCATATTAGTACTACTAAATTTGAACTGGTCTATATGTGAAAAACTATAATTGATCTTACCTTTCTCATTATTTTTAGAAAATATAGTTTTTTTGTTATTTGGATAGAAGTGCCAAAAATAGGACACCCTTGTGTTAGACATTATTGTCCATATCCAATGTTGTTGTCCTTTGCTAAAATTGAAGACTATTCTAGAATAGTCATTATTTTTTTAGTTTGTTCTACCTAATTTAACCTTTGGGTATTGTTTTGAGTGTTTTGGAAATTGATTTTTTGACTGGTAAGAGATTTGATATCTATGAAAGGACCCCTATTTATTTCCCCCTCTTCTAAGGGTAGGAATGAAGACTATATAGTGATTTCCTTTAGAATAAAGAGCCATGCAAGTGTGTTATTCTACAAAATACATGATATATCAAATGATGATTGACAAGATGTCTCAAGATACATGGTTTGTATTACATATTTTAAGAAAAAATTAGGGTATACCTTGATAGATATAACAATGTCATATCATGTGCAATATACTAAACTAAAACTAGAAGTTTGGTTAGTTGTTAGTTTTTAAGGAAGGATGGAGCATGATGTCTATCATGGCATCCAAGAAATCAAGATAATACATGTTTTGGATCATGGCATTAAAAATAATGAGATAGAAACAAGTAACAAACACATAAGGAAAGAAACAAGAAACATATAACAGTGGCCAAGTAAACAAGGGACATGGGCACATGTCACTTAAATTAGAAAGTAAGCATACAAGGCATGTACAAATTCAACATATACACAAAATTGAAAACAAGCAAGGTTGACATGAGGGCCATAATCACATATAAGGGTAAAAATAAAGAACATTGGCAAATGTCCTAAGGCATACACAAGAATAGAAGTAAAGGACATTAAAAAATGTCCTAAGGCACATACAAGAGACAAAATAGGAACTAAGAAATGAAATCACATCTAGCTATGCAAAGCAAGAAATGAAAGCAATGTAAATTTTATAAATACAATTTCATCTAACGAATCAAAGAAAAAATTGAAAGTATGCAATACATGTAATACAAGACTAGGTAAATGCTAAGAAATACACAAGTTCTATATACTAGTGAAATATCGATAGAGTAATCTGTGTAAGCTAGTAAATATTATACATCAACATGATAACTAGAGTATGTGGTGTAGGAATGACATAACCTAGATGTTGTAGTCATGTAGAAGATTCCCCTAGTGGGTAAATATATCGATGTATGTCTCAAATGTAGAAATAGGATGCCCCCTCAATGGATAGAGTGAAGCAATTATGGATTTAGATGTCACTACACACATTCAAACAAGATCAACTGAAGCACGGTAATGTAGATAAATCAATAAAAAATATAATATAATAGGAAAATGTAAATCTAGCATAGTAATAGAAATGTAAAGCATGGATAATGCATACAATTGAAATTTTTTTGGTGTTTTTGATTTATTTGAATGTTTTATATTTTGAAATATTTGAATATTTTTATATATTTGACATATTTGAATGTTTTTGTATTTTGAAAATAAGTTATGTATAATAAATCATGACTATGTATAAGAAATACTGAGAAACTATGTACAAGTAAGCAAAAACAAACTATGTACAAGTAATTGAAAGGAAACTATATACAAGTAAGCTGAGAAGAAATGATACTAACCGATGAGTCTCATAAGAGACCCCCTATCATGGTGTCATATATCAAATAAAGGAATCATGTGTGATTGTGAAGCATGAGGTAATGGAATCAAATATGACTCTAAATTTTCAAATTCATTATTGGTATCTTATAAATCATAATAACTTATATTGTTCCACTTATCATTATCATCTTGATTTTGAACCAATGGAATGCTACTATTGAACTTTTTTATATCTAGATTTTTTTATTTGATAAATTATGTCTATGAATGATTTTCCTTAAGATGTTCAATAAATCCCAAACCTTCGTGACAAACATTATCAACTACTGGGATAGGAGTAGTGATGCCTTGAGTGTGCTTTCCCAACCTTTGACCTTGATAATCAAACTATTGCAGATATTTTTGACCAAATCCATACTTCTTTGTTATTTGAGCTTCATTTTGGAGAGGTAGTTTCTCATATTTTTCATGGTTTACCTATGCTTGTGGTACTATTTCTTACTCTAATTTTGTTTTTTGATCTTTTTGTTGTTTTGAGTTATGGTTTGGTAACCATTTTTATACTATTTTAGAATTTGACCCTTTATGAATGTGTTCCTGTGTCACTATGGATTGCTTGACTGATTTACCTTTTATACAGTCCTTATTAGCAATTATCTATTGTATATATTGTTTGGATCCCAAACATGAATCTATGAGATTCTCATACATTCTATGATATGCAATATAATATTTCGATATTCTCACAAGATGTAGAGGAGGTAATTTGATCAACTTATATTTAATCATTTCCCTTAGTAACTATTTTGAACTCTTATTTGATCTTTGAATGCTTTTGAATCACTAGTTATAGAGTTACTCTATTGTGATTTCTTGTTTTGATATGTAACATTTCTTGCAACCAATTGACTAGGTGAAGGTTCATATACATGATTGACACTAGGGTACCTTTGAGGATTTTGTATTATAATATTATTTTCCAATGTTGTGATCTTTTCATGTAATATTTGATTTTGCATTTGTAAATCTCAAATTAACTTTTTCATACTGGTGATTTGATTCCTTAGAGTCTCACAAGTGCACATCATAATTGCTTTCGATTGAACATGTAAGCACATATGTTGAAGAAGGTTTGAAAAATCTATAAGCTGAATGTATGCATTAGAAATAATAGTATAGGCATCATCACCTTTTGAAGGGGTGATAACATGGACCTGGTTAAAGGGAAAGTGGATATCACCCTCTTTGGGGAGAGGAGGAGAAGGAAATTATTTCATATGCATAAGATATGACATTGAAACTTAATAGGTGGTTGTTAGCATATGTAGTGAAATCTTGTAGGGCTTATAAGTATATAGGGATTTTATTCTTAATTGAATTACACATAATAGAGAGATAACATTTTCAATAAGTAATGAAATCTTGTACAAAGGAAAAGTAATCATTGCTTTGAAGGAAATGGATCTTAACATTTTTATCAATAAATTTATTGATATCATCCCTTATTATGAAAGTAAGTGTGAAATGTAAAGAATGAATATTCGTAATAACGTATGTTAAACTTCATCTTTTAGATACAGGATAAGATCGAGTATGTTTTCCTTATTGTTTGTAAAAAATGTAAGAAATATATGTAAATAAGTAAGATCCATTTTTGTATTTATGTGGAATTTGACTTTAGATATAAGGTGACACCTCAAGCACACAAAGGGACCTAGTATATTCAACTAGGGTTTGGAAGGATTTTTTTAAAAAAACTACTATGGAATTTTTAAAATTTAATTTAATTTTTGATTTAAGTAGGCAAGTAAAAAATCATAAAAATATTGTAAAAATTGTGATTTAAAGGGACCTAGTATGTGAAACTAGGGTTTGGAAGAAAAATATATATTTTTAAATTACTATGAAGTTTTAAAAATTTAATTGAATTTTTGATTTAAATAGGCAAGCAAAAAATCAAAAACAATTGTTAAAATCAGTAAGGAATTTACCTTAGGGTTTCTAAGGTTTTTATGCACAAGTGAAGTAAGCCAAGTTCACCAAACAATTTAATAGTTTGGGGAATATTGGTGTTTTATTCTTAATTTAGTTAAGGGTCTAGAATAGATAAATAAGTAAATAATATTAAAATAATTAAGATAATAATTTGTATAATTTAATTGTATTTTTAACCTTTTTAAAAATAGTAATAAATTGAGGGAAAATTAGACTTAGCTAGAAATATATTGAAACGACTGAGATATAAGGTAGTATTAGCTATGTAAGACTTAGACACTATCACAAATCAAGATTTGGATTTTTTTTAACAAAAGGATAGGAGTGATAAAAATATGACACTTCGTGGTTTGGTACTATAGTTTAGGTTCTTCCATTATTATCCAATTTTTTCATAAATATCTATTTTTTATAAGTTTTATCCACTATCCATGTATTAGTCTACCTATGAAATTTCAAGTCTTGAATCTTGATGAAGCTCCTTGTAGATCCAATTCAATCTCCAACACTAGGTCTTCCTTATGCTTGAACTTGAATGAAAACTTGGAGAAAGAAGGGGGGTTAGTGTGTGTAAAATGCATTGAATGTGTATCCAAACCCCTTATGTGGGCACACTACCAACATATCAATAATCTAAAGAGGAATCAAGCCATATTTAGGTCTCCCACTTCATTTTATTTGTGTAATAGTGTAATGAAGATGAAAATATTCTAAAAGGGGTGTGTTTGAGGTGGCCAGGGACTGGTGTGAGGGTTTGAATGAGCTTGTGGCTATATTGGTTGACTGTATGAAGAGAATATGGAAAATTGCCCCATATCTATTAGGTTTATTACCAAATAAAGATATTGTTCCAAAGGAACAATCTATTCCTCCATGCTAGAGTAACGATCACTCATGTCATGTCCATATGGAATCTTAGATGTTCTTCTTATATCAATATTTCTCCTTCATGTTTATCAAGCCACCATGGCATAGACCTCATCATGAAAACTCTTTTGTGTACCTAATCATTACCAACTATACTCTGCTAATTGTATATATTCAACTTTGATATCCACCTTATGAAATATGAATCTTCAAAATATTCTCCTTGATATAAATTTTTATTACCAATCAATAGAGAAGAAAATGCTCAATAATCTCACTTTGAAGATATCACTCATATCACTATTCTTATAACTAGCTCAATATACAAAATCATGAAACATCTTAGAAATCATGTTCCCCCTTTGTCTTAATAACTTTATCACTATATGAAATAATAGTACACATAGACCATATCTAACACAAATCAAGAAAAACTACAACTAGATACCAAAAATTTACATCTCAACATGTATTCATACATTCTTCATATACAACACCTATCAAAGCTCAATAATCATCCATCATGTTTCCACTTACTGATGAGTGTCTCCATGAAGCCTAATGGATTCACCCTTTCCATAAGGCATTAGAATAAAAAAAATTCAAGATATTCCTATACCTCCATACTCCCACAAGACTAAATATTCTTCAACTTTCTTCTAGGCCTGATTATTAACTTAGGTTTGACCCTTGACTTGCCCTCTTCATTATCCTTTTGAGTTGAAAATTGATACTCTTAGTATTTTTTCAATCCTAACTTATGATCTGCAGTAGAAAACAACCCACCTTGGTTTATGAGTTGATCATGACTCACCTTGTCATTCTTATTCATCTCAATAAACTCTTCATTCTTACTACTTTGATCAACTACATGATAACCAAAACCTCTCTTATCTCTTGACATGTGGCTTTATCAACCACTATATATAATTTAAAATTTCATAGAATATTTTTATTTGTTCTTCATTTTTCCAATATAATAATTCTTTGGTAGACCATCATTACTATCATGATAAACACTATCATCATCACAATCCATGCTTATGCTTCTTAAGATCATCTTTAGGTTGTTAGGCCTACCTCAATGGACCATGCTTTGATACCAAATATTAGAAGCATAATGACTAAGGTAAGAGGGTGAATTAGTGTCCTTATAAACTTTTACCTTTAATTCAATATATATTCTAATCATTCATCGAGCAATATCATCATATGAGTAATATCAACTAGTCTAGCAACATAGTAATGAGAATATACACATAAAAAGTATGGACACATCATATAAGTGGGAAACCCTTATGGGGAATAAAACCCACTTACCATAGTTTAAACAACTATTCATATAAATAAATGAATAAAATTAAGTTGAGCACCCACTTGACTTGGATCACCAAACCCAATCTATCAATCACTAACTTAAAAGAGTATTTAGTAAGCACCCACTTGCAAGGAAGCACCAACTCCCTTAGTGACTCAACACTAATTCATCCTCCTCTTGACCAAGCACCCAATCAGCCAAGTATAATTATGTTTTTCATATTTTTCCTTGTTTTAATCTTCAATATATGATGGTCCTCTTTTTTAAATCTTTACACACTTCTATCCCTCTCAAAATTACCTCTAGGTTTCTTTACTCTAATACGTCTCTTGAAGATTGATTAGGCCATATGACCTTGATCTACATACTCATACCTCATATCATATATTCATGATTATCTCTTTAAATTCCTATAATGGCTAAAATACCTTAATCTACTCCCTAACGTCATATTTCATTCACTTGCACACATTCTTCACTAACTCACATACATAGGCCTAATTAGTCTTACTTTTATAAAAGTCACTTGCTCTCACACTCCTTGGTCAACCATGTACACTAGAATTATTTGATTATATTATAATATATCTTATAATATGTTTAAAACATGAATCAAATAATACAATAGATCAGTCATAGAATATAGGACCAAAGTCTTTTTTAGGCCTTAAGGAGACCTAATCCCATTAGGCCTTCATTAGAACATGTTACACTTTATATTTATTTGAAATCTTCCAAAATCATTACATAGTAGTATAACTTAAAATATCATTAAAATATACCTTATACAACTTAAATTGAGTTCTAAAACACCTTGTAGGTCTAACCAACACTTGAACCCCTTCTCAAAACACTGTTTAAATAGGCCTGTGCATACACAATATATGTCTTGAAAAACCAAAGTAAAAACACTATTTTTATATAAAAAACATGGAAAAACATAACATATATAGAAAAATCATGACCTTATGGTCATTAAAAGCTTAATTATATGTTTCAAATTAGGGTACATAGGCTCAACTCTTCTCTACAAGATGCTTACTATAAACTGCCAATTAGCCTCAAAGCACAGTCATGGAAACTTTAAATTATATCATATAAATTAAAATAATAAATGGATTAAAATGAATTATTATGATGTTAAAAAATACTTATAACAATATACAATAAAAATATCACAAGATCTAATGGAAAGTATTGGTCTTGTAGACCAATTTGTTAACCTTCTCTCTTACAGTGCTGACTCAGCTAGACAAGCCATTTTGGCTTCAATATTCCAAACTATTATAATGAATTAAAATATTATAAATATAATGGATAGATAATTTAATTATAAAACAACAAAACTATTTTCATTACATAATTTAACTTATGGCAAAGATCCTTCAACTCATTTCAAAAACATGCTTACCCAGATCTACCAGTTTACCTTGAAGCACAATCATAGTGACAATGATATTAAACATATTTATGAAAAATTTAAGATGATTCTAACTAATTTATATGATATTATGAGATCATTAGGTAAATATCAAATATAAATATACTATGCTCAAATGGCAATATTGGTCTTATATACCAATCTCATAACCTCATTGAGCTAGACAAGTCAACTTGTGAGCAACTTTTCCATCATATTCATTGACCTCCAAAAATTTTATTCATCATTAAAATGTCTTAAAATTCTTGAATATTTTCTCCATGCAATTGGTAAATCCCTAATCCATGATATCACATCCCTAATCACCTTCTTACTTCTACTTGGGTTTCTCATTATTTGCACTATTAGGCCTATTAGCAATACGTTGACTTGTATAACTAGTTTAACACACCTACAGGATAGGAAATATCCATAAACCACCATGGATACAAACTAAAAGTATCAAACTTTGTCCTCTAATGATTTTCATACTTTTACTTGGTCAACTATGTTTGCTACAATATTTTTTTGAAAAACTAGCACTTTCATGTAGGGTCTACTCCCACACTTAGAGGTGCTTTGGATATTTTAATGCAACATAAAATCACTTAAATTTCCATGCCAATTAATTCTTATTACTTTATATCAACTTATTTCATATCAGGTCACTATTAGGGTTCTTTGAGGGTTTAAACTATCTTCCAATCTTAACTATTATTCGTAAAGCTTAGCCCTTCATTCTAGAAATAAATACTTGGAAATTTTATATAAGATGCTTCCCCATATACCATTAATATCTTAGTTCCTCATGTAGATGTTGTATATGCCAAAAAACACTTTAAAAATCTTCTCAGGTAGATAACTCTTCATTATGTGCACTCGAAATACTTTAAAATAGTTTTTCATGCCTTAACCTTCAAATTTTAACCTAAAAATTTGTCAACATACTTTAAATGACATGACACTTTTTTAAACTCTCACATGGATATATTAGTCATGAAAATAGAACCTCATACCTCATTAAATCATTCTCTTATTTTTTTCTCTTTAAGCCTTGACCTAAAAGTCACATTAGGTCTTGAAATTGAACTTCTATCCACTATACAAGTTATAAAAACTTCAATCACATGCTCAAATAAATTCAATAATCCTTCATACATCTTGATAATAAAAATTCCAAGCTCCTACACATTCATAATAAAAATTCCATACTTTGTTCAAAAGACTTGGATTTTTAAAATAGAGAATATCCTATACTGAAATGGATAACATATTGACAACCTTTTTGGACCAAAGTTACACATGATTTTTGAAATTGGTTGAAATAAGGAAACATTTTTAGAATAACATGAACAACATAAAAATGATGCTTTAGTCAAATGGTATGACCATGGTTTTGGATTCAAAAATCTAAGGCAAATGTTTTAAGATGAAATGAGAGGTGTAATGACATGTTGTTTATACAAGTGATGCACATTATTTTGAGATAAATAGTATAAGGAAAAAATGTGACATAAAATGGGTAAAATAACACCTCTTGGGTTTTATTGTGATGAAAACACATGATGGTTATAACTCGTTTTGAATTTAAATAAAAAAATAATTTTAGTCTCAAAACACACATGTAAATTAAATAAAATAGAAGTAGCACAAATGGCTCATCCTATCCCTAAAGTTGACACAATTGTGTGTAGCATATGCCAAAATTTCCATCAATATACTAATGATTGTGAAGAATTAAGTGTTAACTCAAAAATTAAATAATATGTATAGGTATAGTTTTTACACCTCCCTCTATCTCTCAAGCATTAGTAGTGGATTGAACTTAGAGTGAGGAACACTTAACATTTGGCAATAAATTCTAGAATAAATAGGGTTGACTAAAAACATATAATTTTTGAATGCACTAGTTGGTCCAAAGTGTGGCTAACATAAGGATGCAATCACATCAATAGGTTCATACCTGCTAACTTACTATGAAAGGGTATATTACTTTTTATAGTGACTCTGTACTACTTAGTAAAGTCTGATATGTAGCAAGACTTGATGTACGTTTTTGTTACGATTAAAGAGGCTAACTAATTATCACCTAGAAATACCACTGTCATGTTCCATGATTTATATACCCTACTATAGATTAGGTTTGGTACAATGCTAAGAGATGAAACCCTAGGTCAACATACCCATAAATAACTTGTGAGGAGGTGATGAACTCATGCCCATAAGCTAAATGCAAGAAAAGAAATAAATGAAAAATGGAAAGACTTTAGAGGTCATTTCTTATTTACCTAAGTTACTCAAAGTTTGGTGAGAGAAAATGTGACATTTTTTATGACAAGACCAAATAAATAATGACAATAAACTAATCACTTTTGATCATTCAGGTTCCCTAAAAGGGACAGGGGGAGAACATACATGCTATATTTTATTTTTTCAAAAAATAAATAATTTAAACTACATAATTTAAGACTAAAGAAAGAGAAAACAAAAATTAAACAATCCTTTAAGAGCCCTAACTATAATTTAGGTTTTTTTTAATAGCACCAATTTTAAATGTGATTGAAATTTTGGGCCCCTTGGCCTTGTTTACAATTATAAAAGCTTGAAAATGCTAAAACACAATTTATTTAAGTTTATTTTAACCACCTTAACCAAATGAGGTTAAATATTAACCTTTGTTTTTAATTTTTATTTTCTAAAAGGAAAAATTTAAAAAAAATACTTAAACTTCCCTTTTCTTGGCTCAATTCTCTACAAACAAGATTAGTGGACTAATTTATGCTTAATCCAAGGTGAAATCCTAAAATTTAAATCAATAATACAAAAAAACAACTCTCTAGAATTATTTCATAGATAGGGAGTAAATTGTGAACTTTGAAATTATTTAGGCATATCAAAAATCAAAACCAAAATGCAAACAGACTTACAAAGATTGATTTTACATTTCTTGAATGATTTCAAAACTCATCTCAACAATTTTTCAATTTCACCCACTTATTTCCCAAGTGTGTGAGAACCTATAAAAAACATAACAAAATAGAGAGTTATGATTTTCATATTTACTAGTGATTTCATAGTTAGACAAATGATTTTGTAACGAAAAATGATAACTTGGCAATTGTGAAAAGATGATTTAACTACTCAAAAAAATTATTTCATAAATATAAATAACTATTTCTCAAGTGAAAAATATGATTTCACAAATTTTAAACAATTTCACAATTAACCAAGAAATAAAGGAAAAAGTCATGGTTCTTGTGGGACAAATTCATAGTTTTTTAGGTAAGTTCACAACTTTCCTTGTTCATAGTTTCACAGAGCTAAGGTCAGACAGAGACAATCTCATGATACTCTATGACAATTTATGGTTTCACTTGAAGATTTTGTATCTTGTCTTGCCAATTTCATAGTTTCATAGGAACAAATTCATAGTTCCATAGTCAAAGGCCAAACATGGACAAGTTAGATATAAAAATTAAATCAAGGTCTAAAATAAACATTTTTTGGCTCTAAGTAGGTCCAAATATGCTCCTATTATTCATGTGGGGTGTGTTGTCCAATCAAGCATGTAATTATATGAGATATGAATCTAATAGGGGAGTTAGTCAAGTGTTAGTATTATAAATCTCAATAAAAACACATAAATAATCTAAGACCTCAATCTTATACAATCAAGGAGTAAGAGAAAATGCTAGTAACTAACAATGAAGACAAAACAAGTATTCTTTAACTTCCTTGAGAGAAATAGTTTCATATTGGTCATGGAAGAATGTGCTTAATCATGTGTTCAAAGATTCTTTGATAATGGTTATCCTTACATAATTTTTCCTTACCACCTTGGTAATGTGTGTTTTGGATTTGACAAGATATAGTAAACTATCAATAATTTTGCATTATACCATTACAAGAAATATTTTTCTCTTAATAATTTAATGTTATAACTATGGCTTTAGATGTTATTTGAGAATGGTCTTAGCACTTATATTTATATCCTTCAAAAATAACACTAACCCAAGTGCATTTAGGTTAAATTTAATTATAATTAGGTTTAGTTTAACCCTAGTTGATTTAAGGAGGGGATATATAATTAATATTTGGGATAGAGATCCCATTTATTAAGTATAACTCTCCATTTATGAATTTATGAATTTAAGTCTTTAATGGAGGTACTTTAAATTCCTTGAATTTGAGGATGATGACATCATCATGACCTCAATTTTATTAGAATTTCCTTTTTACAAAATTCATTTTCAATAATTTCACATGAAAAATTCACTTAAACATTTAGTTTTATTTGCTTATTTTATTCATTCTACTTAGCATTTTTGCAATCTAAGAATTGTTTAAGTTCCTCACTTAATGGGTCCAAATAGCACTCTATAAATTTACTATGTTTCAACTTGACTTGAGATGAATATGTGATAGGTTACTATTGTGTATAGGATAATACTGCAAATAGGGATGCCTCAACACAATTTTGAGTACTAATGTTTTGTGTAGATGAAATGGGGAAATTCAATGATTCCTAGGATTAATTTTTATTATTTGGTAAAAATCAATTTAAAGTTACATTGTAACATAATTATGGACAAAATGGGTGTCTACAATATTCACACTTGCATGATTTAGATTACATTCATTATTTGTAAAAAATTATGCATAAGTAATTGCACCATGTGTTAGAAATTATTTATTAGTTGTATGATATTATAAAAAAGTGATTTTTGATATATATTTTTTATTTGAATATGTTTCATCCCCTAAAATAGTAAACAAAAAACATTCATTCTCAAATGTAACATAGTCATGATCCTTACCCAATGTTGTCCACATTGAACATAGCCAGTATCTTCCTAATATTGTATTATATTGATCCATAATATACTCAATATGATATAGAATAAAACATGTGTTAAAATCAAGTGTTATTGGCATGTATACATATTTGACACATTACATACATTCAATAATATTATTCAAATTTTGAGTTACATACCCAAGATATTGGATAAGTGTCATGCTACATAAATTGAATTCATGAACACTAATTTTTTTGAAATTTTTACATTTAATGTCATATATTAAAGCACTAATAATTAAATGCTCTAGATCTGAGAAGTGATTTTGAGTTTTCTCTTTTTAAAACATTCTTGTGACATTATCCTTCTTAGGTATATATTGATTTTTAACTTCCTTCTTTAGAAACCCCTTTTAAGGATGTTTTATTTCTTAGCTTGTGATTATTTTTGTAAATTTGTTTAACTTCTCCTATTTTAAATTTTATCATTATAACCTTTCTTATTCCATGTGTTCTTATTTAAATTGATCCTTAGAAGAATAAATTGGAGTTTGAGTAGATTACTTAGATATAGAGGGTCATGGAATTTGGTGGTGGTTTAGTGAATGTATTTAATGTAGGATCACTAGTGTTATTAACACTTTATATTTTTCTATTCAAATCCCAAAAATTATCATCATGATACCTTTTCATTATATGATAGGCACAATATTATTTTTATTCCTTTATATTATGAATAGGAGGAAATGTGATCAACTTATTTTGAAGCATGTCTTCTAGATTTTCACTTTGATTCTTATGATGTTTATACAATTTATTTGAACCATTAGTGGTAAATGTTATATTTTTTAAAATTTATTATTGAAATGAAATACATTGATGTAAAACTCCATTGAATGGAAATGTAGACATATGATTGAAAATATCATGCTCAAGACATGCTGTATGTGTAATCTTACCTTCAAGTAATGTCACATTTAGACTTAAATCTTAATTTTAAATTTGGAATGCCTCTATGGAATTTATCATGGAAATCATCTCATCTAGATGGGATTTAAAAACACAAAAATCAAGGTGCTTCTGGTTCAATATGCATACAATAACCTTTAAGATGATGTGTGGTAGGTGGATGGGGTTAAAGAAGAGTATACAAACTACCTCTAGTATTGAGTGCATGGTGGGTAACCCTACCTCTCTAAGTGGTTGTAACATGGTTCAAAAAATGCAATATAAGCCATGGGAAAATAATGGAGCTGAGATGGTATCTAGTAGCACTAAAAGGTCTAAGGGAAGGAGGAACAAAAGGATTCATGCATGAAATTTTCTATTTGTTTGTAATGGGAAGTATCTGGGATTGGGTATTGTAATAATATGAGTTAAGGAAGGCTTGAGATTGTCTATTATTAAATTTAGCATTTTTAGTGTATAATGATTTGTTCTATTTGATTACATAGCTAATCAAAATTGAACATATCAAAGTAGAAAAATATGAAATGATTATAATCATGGCTTGAAACAAAAAATATAAGCTAAAATTATTCATTATAGCCATACATAAATTTTAATGTTATGGAAAATCATAAATTGTGTCAAAAAATGAAAACCTATGGTAGAAATCTAAAAATACTATAAATAATAATGAAACATTAAGGGATGCCTATGGTTTGACACATTTAGAAAAAAACATGGGTTTACCAATATGTTTTACCATAATTTGGATTGTACAAACCTAATTAAGATATAAAATTGAATGTAATGTATGTTATAAATTATGACAAATAAGAAATATTTTAAATTAAAATACTTAAACTAATTTGACAAGTGGCATGTGCTAAATATATAAACTACTAACAAGATAATGATAAATAATTTTTTTAATTCAATAATAAACTATGACTAATTATTAAAAGTGGAAAGGGGAAAAGTAGACCTAATAATTTTTTAGATTTGGAACTTATTGTCTATACACATAAGGTCACTGACATCACCTTAGGGTGAATTCATCAATGTTATTGATTAAGTTGGGCATTATTGTCTTTGATTTTTTTGTCTCTCTTTGACAATAAATTTAGTTTCCCTTGTAATTTTTATGTGTGTATGATCCTAACACTTTAATATATGTGAAAATTTATAAATTACTTTCCTTATTCTCAAAACCATATGTTTTCTTATGAAGGATAGAAAACTATAAAAATTTGGGAAGTGTAATAGGTTGATCAGGCCCCAATTACCCTCATTGATGATTGATAATTTTTTATGCATCCAATACTCTAAAGAGATAATTCAAGTGACATGTATTTATTCCCCTTAATATGAATGTGAAATTATGGTCCTTTTATATATGAATGCACCTAAAACCTAGATTTTAATACTTGATAATATTCCTTTTGACTTGGCTTAAGTTTATTTAGATTTGGTTGAAGAATTATACTAGTGATTACTTCACAATTTTAGAGGTATCTAGAAAATTATTATAATCTATAGTATTCTATATATACTAGATAGATAAGTGTACTAAGTATTAAGCATGGATTTTTTTTTAATATGAGCCAACTTTGGTAATTTCACATGTTGACAACATGTTAGGTGAATTTTCCAATGTATAATAATTAATTAATTTTTACAAATAGCCATTATTGGGTGATGGATAGTAATTTCACCATCGTGTAGTTTCATCGACAAATATCTATGAGCTTGATGTTAGTGTGAAATGATGAGTCCACAATATAACTCATCATATCCATGTAATAACCTACTTTTAATCCTATTTACCCTTCCTTATATTGGATTTAGATGCCAATATTTGGACTCATTACTATTTTAAATTACAAAGTTAGCTATTTATCTTGCTTATGCTTTGAGAATCATTGTTATCTATTTATTCAACTAAGTTATAACATATACATGGAAAAGATGTTAGTTTACCATTTACAAGTCAAAGTTAAGTATTATAATTATTTTCACACACTTATAAGAGAGAGAGAGTGTGTGTTTGTGTTTATATCATTTTAATTTCAATGTTTAGTTCTATTAGTTTACATTCTCATCATTTTTACATTTAAATCAAATTCAATTTTAGGATTTTACCTTATTATATTAGATCCCAATGAGAATTCTCCAATGAAAAACATATCCCCATACATCGTGTCAACCTTTATGGGAGTGTCTTATGAGGATATTGATTAATTTTTGTTTGAATTCAATGTAGTTTATAAAACTTATGACTTCAATAATTATAATTAAAATTTGAAACTCTTTCCATCCACCCTAAAGGATGTATACATGATATGTTCTTTAGATTACAACCCAATTCCATCTGCAAATGAAATAAAATTGTGACTAAATTCCTAGATAAATATTAGGACTATTGCAGGGTAAGTAACTATAAAGAAGAATTGTTTAGGATGAAACAAAATGAAAATAAAAATATGGAGGTTTATCTTGATAGATTTATATTTGTCCACAAGATAAGTGGGATCAAGTTAAATAGGGGTAAATATGAATTTTAAAAATGTCTTATAAGAACCTTAAAAATAAGGGATTTATTTATTATTTCATAAATTATATAAATAAAAAAATAACTTAAACATATGAGTTAAGTCCATTAAAAAAATTAAAAATGCCTTAAAACATTCTGCTTAATTTTTTTATATTTATTTTTTTCATCTACATATTGGGTTTATCATGCAAACCTATAGAATACTCCAAACCCAATAAAATTATATAAACTTTTTATCAAAGAATATGCTAAATTATCAAGAGAAAAATAAACAAAGCCTCCCAAAAAATGAAGAACATGTAGATTAGAAATATTACAGAGGTTAGTCAATATATTAGTGAATTAAATAAAAATGAACTTGAAGAATGAGAAAATCAAGCATAATCCCTACATTGAGCTATGTGGAAAAGAAATAAGAATTGCATATTAGAGGACACAAAAAATGTTTATACCTCATCAAAATATTTGCTTGAGAACCAATTTGAAGAGGTTGAGCTTGATTTATAGGCTATAGAGTCTTTAGACATGTTTGATTCCATGTGTGGGAAGTACCTATATTTATCTTCACTTGATTATTATTTTGTCTTGGATTTGGCATGAGAATTGGTTGAAGCTCCTTACATAATTCAGTATAGCAAGTTTGCATGAATAAAATTGTCTATAATGAACAAAGGCCCTTGTATTTATATGATTTTTGGATGTTTTTGAGCCTTTGATTTGAGATACATATCAATGGTGGAGGAAGAGTCCTCAAACTCATTATCCCACACATGGAGTGTGTAAGATGTGTTATTTAAGTCCTTTGGAGTATGGAAGACATGTTTAAAGAAAAGTGTAGTCATTGGTCCTATTGGAGTGTGTAACAAAGGGGTAAGAGGTAGAGAATGTAAGACGGGTGTAATATATTCATTTCAATCCTTATCTTTCCCATTTAATTTCATGAGTGACAATCTATGAGAGACAATCATTCAATTTTGATTTTTTAAAAATAGAAAATTCCAAATTCATGGAATTTTACACTAGAGGAATGATTAGGCTAATTAATCTAGGTATATAATTGGTAATTAGAATAATGGTAAAATTTGTAATGTTTATTTATCAATAAAGTATTTGATTATTTGTCCTATGAAGACACATGAAAAGGGTTGAATTGACTCAAGATTCACTAGATAAGATTAATGATGAAACATGATCCATTACCCTAGTCAAGGATGTGTCATTGTGATTCTGGGTTAAAATAATAGTTTTGAAGGTAAATTAGGTTCACTGGTTATTTATAGTTAAAATTGAATGATAACAAAAAATTACTCTTGATTTCAATTTAGACACATAAGTGATTAAAATGAAGTGTCTACATTTTACCCCTATTTGAGAAGGCATTGTGAGACACTAGGCATAGTAATGTCTTTTCAAAAATTGAAAAAGTCATTAATAATAAAGTTTATAATGTTTAATAATGATGTCTTCAATATTCTCTTTTTCAAAATTATGAGTTGATAAACTTCAATTTATGACCCATATGGATCTTGATTATCCCTAGATTCCCTTTTGAGGGGATGGTTTAAGAATAATTTCAAATGGATGGGCCCTTAAAATGAATAAAAATCCCTATTTGTATGAAAAAAAGGTTGATAAAAGGAAGAATGTTGAATAAAATGGTATAAAAAATGGTCAAAAGGAGATATAAATGGAACTTTAAAGGAAGAATAAAATGGTCAAATATGACTCTATGCATTGTAAATGTAATACACTTTGTCATGCTTGATAAAATGTTTATGAATTTTTGTACACACTTATTTATTGATATGTATCATGAATATCATGTAAATTGGTCATGGGTTTTAGGGATCTTCTATGAGGATCGTAAATAATGAGATCTTTTACTATAACATTGCCTCTGAGACTTATAGCACTTGATTTTTGATATAGTAGCTAATGGTATGCACCATGATATAAAACATCATGATGGCCAAGTTGTAATGTTCATAAGGACTAACCCCCAATCCACTAGACAATTGAAAATAATGCACCAACAATAAAAATCATGATTTAAATGCTAACAAATGTCAATGGAAGGACTCAAGTATAACTACATGATAAGATGCACCATGATGATAACACTACAACAATAGTGGACTTGGTTGAAGTGATAATAGGAAAAGGAAATAAACAAGTAAATAAAGAATCAATAAAACATAAATCTAAAATAAAATAAACATAAATAATCTTGTTTCTCAACTAAAATCAAAGAAACACACTAGCAATGATAAAAATAATCATTTTTGACAAATACACAAACACACAATAAAATAAGCAATTAGTGAATCAATTATGTGTGTGTAAAAATTAAGACATTAATCTTGGATATTTTTACCTAAAATCTAGATGAAAATTGACCAAATAAGATATAAACCTATATGGAAGGGGATATAGAACAAAAATTAAGGAGTGTCCAAGCTATCTCCAAATTCCCCATGTAAGTGCATTTTGTCTACATAGTTTAATGAACTCTAGGCTAAATGTAGTTCTCCTAGGGATGTGGGAGAGAAAAATGAGGAAAAGTAAGATATTTTATTATAGATAAGAATAATAAATTTATACTCATAAAATGGCAAGAAAGTTTAGCTAAATCAAGTAAAATGTAATGTTAATAAGATTGGCTGAGCTAACTTGATATGCCCCATGCATTAAATCACTACCTGCATAGTCTATTTGGACCTCAAGCCAATGTAGTTCTCTTATAAATGGGTGTAAGTGAAATAATGTCAATGGTAAATCTAAAATTACTATGGTTGGATAAGGGGTTCATACCTAATAAATGTGTCAAATTGTGCCATCTAGAATATATAGAAAGGCCACCGGTGAATTGGTTGATAAAATAAGCAAATAATGTTTGGATTAATAAATCTCATTGATAATTTAATCCATTTTTTGAACCTTTTTTAATTTTTAGGTTAATTTTGTGATTTTCAAAAGTTTTCTCTTCATTTACCCTTAGTGGGATTCCTACGAATCAAAGACAATGATACCTTCCTCTTTTTATTTTAGGTTGTATGACTGGGGTGTCAAGGCCTTCTCATGGGTGTTTAGGGAAAGGTGACTAGGGAGAAATATCTTATCATTCATACCATATGTGCACATTTGATGAGGGATATAAATTATTGGCAGGTGTCATTAGCTCCTAAAATCAATTTCATAAAGGGTTTTTTGAAAGTAATAATCACAATGCTAAAAAATTAGAAATAACCATAAAGGAATGTATGGCCTTTTAATTAGGGGATGTATCCCCCTATTAATATCCCAACACCTAGATCCTATATGTAGTCATAAATGTATCATGTTTATAAATTAATCCTGGCTCAAAGAAGATAGAGCATACCTACACTTCTGATTCGGGATACACTTATTAAGCAGGAAAATGACCAATATGGGGATCCACTAGACCTGATTAAGGGATCACTTGTCAAAACATATCATGATAGGAAGGGTTCCAAAGCCTATATTCTAACACAATCACAAAACAAACCTAATGGAGTATTAAGGCTTAAAACATTTCACTTTTTTTAATAACAAGAAATTAAATCGAATCTAGTGCACACCAAAGCTTGTGGCACAAAGGCAGGGTTAGAAACAATAAAACAACAAAAATTAACATGTGTTAGAAGACATATACTCACGTCAATTTATATGACATCCTAATACATGGGAGAAAAATAAAAATGCATTATCTATCTGCTCTTACAAAGGATAAATAAAGTTAATAATACTTGCCTTTGAAGACAAACCCATCGAGCCTCAATATCTCCATTGGCCAAGGTTCTTTGTAAGAGATTATTGTGGTATGTAAGAATAACCAAGATAAATCAAATTTAGGATACACAACCTATCTAAGCATCCAAAAGACTTATCCATAAGACAGGTTCCATATCTCCAAAGAAAGTATGGAACCCTAATCTTTATTCCTCAAGTATAATGGTCAATAAGTAGATGTTCACTCACACTTATTCACTATTAGTTATTCTCTTATGAAATGGTGGGAAATGAACTTGTATATATAGGTGGATCTTTCCTTAAATCCTCTTAGAAACAATAGTTTTATAGGGTCAACCTAGTCAACCTAGTGTGTTTTGGGGGACAAATCACTAGGTTTGAGCTTGGTCAGCCAAAAGGCTAACAAGCTAAAAAAGTGAAAAATACCCTTAAACTATACTGGGTTAACCTAGTCGACCTACTATAGTCAACTATCTAAAAGGGTGTTAAGGAAATAAAAGGAGGAATGGAAAGAAGAAACTACTAGAATAGCTTTTAAGACTGAGAAGAATAATATTAGGGTTAATTGTTTTAGGAGACAAGTGTGTAGATGGTAAGTGGCAAAGGGCCTATAATCTTATGAAGCACCGATGGTCCACCCACCCATTCTTGGTACATCCTTTAAGGCATGCAATGAGAGAGATTGAGACTTGATAGGTTCTTTCAAGATACAAAGTGTCAGTAATAAATAATATTTTGAAAATGTTATGTGTCTACATATGACCCATTCAAATCTCATCACATGTCACATAAGTGCAACATGAGATGGTGTTTCAAGATAAAACATGATAACACACAATTTTGAGAATAATATTAGGGTTAATTGTTTTAGGAGACAAGTGTGTAGATGGTAAGTGGCAAAGGGCCTATAATCTTATGAAGCACCGATGGTCCACCCACCCATTCTTGGTACATCCTTTAAGGCATGCAATCAGAGAGATTGAGACTTGATAGGTTCTTTCAAGATACAAAGTGTCAGTAATAAATAATATTTTGAAAATGTTATGTGTCCACATATGACCCATTCAAATCTCATCACATGTCACATAAGTGCAACATGAGATGGTGTTTCAAGATAAAACATGATAACACACAATTTTGATGCTAAGTAAAGTGTAGTAAGTAACAAATAAGATAAGTGAAAGGACTGAATTGAAAAACACATACCTTCAACTTACCTTAGTGCCTTAGATAAAGAAGTAGACTATAAGAAATGTGAAGGTCTCCAATGTAGAGAACACTAGATGAACCTATAGAAGTTAGTGCAAAAAATAGAAAAAATACAAGTTTTTGGAAGATAACCATATGATATTAGAAAAGAATCTCTACGTCATCATGAATCTAACTCATTTTATGATTTTAAAAATGGATGAGTAGAAGTGAAGATATAGGAAAATCAAGGAATATATAGGACAATAATTGAAAGAGTTAAATTAATAAAAGTGTTTTAAAATAGGGAAAAAGACAAATCATTTATTATTTTGAATTTTGAAGGATAGAAAAGAGACATCTAGAGATAGAACACGCTAGGATGGCAAGGAGAAGATAGGCTAGATAGGGAGAGGCTCTAGAGGTAGTAGCAGGTGTACTATAGGTATGAAGCTAAAAATCTCAAACCAATTTTTAAAATTTATATTGAATTAAGTGAATTTTATAAAAAAAAAAAAAATTAAGAAATTCTAGATGTCAGAAGATTCTAAGGGTAGCAAATAGGAAGATAGAAAATGGGTTTGGAGGGTTTACGTAAAAAATAAGAAAATAACACTTTTTCAAGAAAATGAAAGGGATCGAAAGGAAAAAAGAACTAGGTCAACCCAATCGACCTAGTAGGCTAGAAATGGGTAGAATCTATAGTGTCAACCTAGTAGGTATGGGTTGACCCTTACATTATGTAAGCTAAAGGCCTAGTCTGAAGCTCCCAAGTGGTTTGAAAGGTCTAGAATGGAAACTCAACACTAGAGAACGGAAGAAAAGGGGGTTGAATCAAATTTTGGAGTCAACTAAGGCAAAAAATATGGAAATTTTGGTCAAATTTTTTTGACCAAATATTTATAATGATACAAAAAATCATGAAAAAAGCCGAAAGAGGGCTATAATGGCTCGAAATGACCAAGTAAGATAAAGAAGGACAAAGAAGGCTAAAATTAAGATAAAAGAGAATAAAATAAAGTAATTTAGGCTTGTTTTTGCTTTAAATTTTTCAAAATAATGTATTATGACTATACTTAAGATGGAAGAAATGATACATCCTTTGTTATTTCTTAGGTGTAAGTATGATGGAGATTTTGGAGAGTTGTGGATGTGACATGGTTAATAGATTTGTTAGATAGGTTGTTAGATGGAGATAGAGCTAGACTAGGATTCATAATTATATGCAATATAATAAAGATGTGTTGTATCCCCCTCAATGTTGATTTATTAGTCATGTTCCTTAGTTGTTGGGAATGATTGACTAACAACTTCAGATGGGAGATGGATGGGGATATAGTAGAGTTGGCTATCACATTTGAGGATATCCATTCCATCCTAGGGCTACCTGTAGTAGGATGATAGGTGACTGTGGGGATACCAAACAGCCCATAGGAGAGGAGAGCCTTAGCCATGTGGGCTACAAGCTCAGAGATGATATTACTATTGACCAACATTGATATTTAGGTCAAATTGGGACCCCTATAGGTAAAAAAATTATTTTTAGGTGTTCTATGTGTCTAATACATATTTCATAAGGTATTTTATAAGTTATTTAATGTCATTTATTATTATATTAGCCTTGGTCCTTATCCTTTTTAGTCCTTTTAGTCATTTTAAGTTATTTTGAGGTCAAAAAGGGGTATTTAATGAGTTATATATATTTATTTGGAAGTGTTAAGGTTAAATAATCTTATTTCATGTGCCATGTGTCCTCACATGTCATAATAAACTATTTTTAAATGAAGGCGGTAGGTGTTTCAAAAGAAAGAGTATTGTTTTTAGGAAAAAAGGTGAGTTTGTCACCTGTATGGCTAATGGGGAAGTGTGCCATGTCAAATATGATAATATAATGTCTCTTTATATTTATAAATATTAGTTACATGTTTGAAATTCCCTTAAAGTGCAATTTTAGTCTCAAAACTATTTTTCTTCTTTTTCACCCTTCTTGGCAAACAAAAGTAGTCTTTAGGTTTATGCTTAGTATAGAAAAATGTAGAGATTTTAGATCAAACACATTAGGGAGGTTAAATTTCACTTAGATATCTTAATTTCCATATAAATAGTTTTAAGAATCATATTTTTTGTTTCATTAACCATGCTCATGAAGCTAATTATGTTTTTTTGCCTGCTAATTTGTGTAGCCTATAGGTTTTGCCTTAGTTTGAAAATTTTTGCATGAATAAATTGTTGAGGTTGATTATATATAATTTTATATTCCTCATATAATTATATACATTTTTTTTATTAGTTTATTGTGTTTTTATATGCTAATCATCTTAAGTTGTAGGAGGGAACACTTTTATCTGTAGTAGGTAGGTTTCCACCAATTTCAAGAGCTTCATGGTTTGATGTTGACTTCAATGAGTTTTTTAGGTTCATACTCATTTTTATGACATTTTATTGGTCCTATTTACCATTAAAAACTCTTTCTCCAATTATTCTCCATGAGAATGAAGTCATAAACCATCATACAATCAATCTGCTCTATGACTGTCATACCAGTCAGCTAGGTACTTGAAAAGGAAAATCATGTTGAAATGAGGATATTTTATTTTGTTTAAAATCATAAAATTTTTAATGGAGTTCATTTAAAATTTTAAATAAATTATATGATCCTTGAAAATGAGACTCAATCTCCACTACCTAAGCACACAGTCTGCCTACTATAATTCAAATATTCACTTATAGGAGTCTTAAAGGATGATGTCATGCCATGTTGAGAGCCCTTATAGTGGTTTAAAATTATTTTAAGTGTTAGGAATACATTTTAATTTTTTGTATGGATATACAATTCATGAGTGGTCTAAATCAATGCATATTGTCCACATTCTACTCATTGTCTATACATACTAAAAATCAACATCTATAGGTGACTTGGCAGAGAGCTTTAATGTCATTTTGGAGTGTTGTGGAATGAGGTGAGACCTTCCTTAGAGTCATAATGCATTGATAAAATCATAAGAGACATAATTTAAAGATAAATATGGTAAATGGTACTATTGATCACTTCCTAGAATTCATTGACTAACTTAGGGATATTTTCCCTAAAACAATAAAATAGTGGTCCAAAGGCATTTTGTGAAGAGAATATGACACAAATACATGATTTTTTGATGTATTATAATGATCTATGCTCATATTCCATACATATGACAAGTTCCATGTAATATTTGGTGAAGGAATGACCAGAGGAAGATGGTGGTTGAGAGGCCTAAAGTTGCCTATAGAGACATTGTTTCCAGGAAGTAAATTCTATAGGATTTGAAATACAAAGTGAACTTAGTACTTTAAGGTGATAAATAAACATACTTCTATGTTTTTAATATCCTTAGTGATTTAAATTCACACTAAGGGACATAAATAGAATTAGGAAAGAGATGATATAGTGTGTTTACCTCCCCTGCACACCCTCAGTCTGTACATAGACCATGAAAACAAGCACCTAGAACTAAGGCTCAAGATCCATATCACTCTTTGAAGAGGAATTAATCATGAGGTATCAAATTTTACCATATAATATGAATCAAAAATATCTCCAAGGTCCTCCAAGGAAGAATGAAACATATTTTAAGATGAAAATACACCTATAGGTTTCCATTTATATTAGTACAATCCATTGTAAGTGATTGTATAAGGTAGTGAATAAAAGGTGATAGTTGTCAATATTCATGTATCCAAAATATGAAATTAATTGTCCAAAATAAGATAAAATCACCTTAAGGGTTTCAAATGAGTTCATCCAAGTTTTTGGAAAGCCTAAGCAGGTAGGAAACACGTACAAGTCTTGAAACTCCATACAGTCAGTTGGAGATGACTTAGAAAAGAAGTGAATAGAGGGTGATGATTTTAAGTGATTTGTAGTTTCCCAAACCTAAATGGATAGATCCATTAATTTTTATAATATCTTTGAAGGGATCAACATGACCCCTTATCAATATAAGTGTCCCCAAGGAGGTATTTTGCACCTACAAGTAGGAAACACATAGTCTTAACTATAAGAAAAGGTTATCAAGGGTATGTAGTGAGTTGGAAGGATGAAAATGTTTAAAAAATATTCAACAATATATTTTTCCCTTGAAGTTACTCTCTCCAATGAAAATCATGCCAATAAAGAGTTCAAAACAAGCAAAACATAGTCAGTATATGACTGTCATACATTCAGTCTACCTCTTTTTTAGTCTATCTTGGAATTTGAGATTTTGGAAGGTCAAATAACCTATTAAAAGAGATAAATATTATATATAACATCATCATAACATATATAATCCTCTCTAATACCTAATTTATCTAGAAAAATAGGGGAATTTCCCTCTATTTTGTCTTAGATAGAGGGCACTTCCTTAAGTGTACTAATTGATAGTTTTGAGGAATAGAGGAAAAAAGATGAAATAGGTGATGTTTGAACCTTTAGAGAGTTATAAAACATCAAGGGAAATATGGTAGAACATGAAAAAAGAGATGGAACTCTGTAGACACTATAAAATTGCACACTTATAATTTTCAATGATTAAATTCCTGAAGACCCCCTAAACCTTCTTAACCCTTAACCAACCCCTCTTAACCTAACCAAATCACTATTATTCTATTCATATAGTACTATTCAAAAATACATTTTGAAAGCACTATTCAAAAGTATTGTCCACTATCACTATTTACTGTGACACACACTATCATTACTCATGATGACATGGCATGTGACATGGAAAGTGACATGGAAGATGATTTTGGAGGTAATATGACAAGTGGTATCGCTTAGAAGTGAGGTGGCTTGATGTGGGACATCATAACCCACCCAATACCTTTTCTAAGGTGCTTAATGACCTCATTTAAGCATCACAAGGGTCCCCCTTGAAATATTGTGAATATCTCCTTAATGCGCCATCATTAAACATGTATTTTATTTTCACACATGAAAGTGGCCTTCAAAATTGGATACCCACCTCTTTAATTATTTTGAAAAGATAAAGGACACTATATCTGCCCATTTTTTACTTTTTTGGGAGACCCATGATCAAAGTGGTAATCCCACCACCCTCATCTTTTGACTCATTCATGCACCCACATGGAAAATGGCACCATATTTTGTGATTCATATCTTTAAGTTCTTTGATGAAGACAAGAAATGGTGGTGAAAAGTATTTAAGCCTAGTTTATGCCCATGTGCATGATTCCCATTCAAAATTGCACTCATGTGCAAAGTGAGAGACACCAACATAAATGGGAGACCTAAGATCAAGGTGGTAATCCCACCACACTCATATTTTGACTCATTCATGCACCCACATAAAAAATTGTGCCACATTTTGTGGGTCATCTCTTTAAATGCTTGGATGAAGACAAGAAAGGGTGGTGAAAAGTCTTTTGGCCTTATTTAGACCCATGTGCATGATTTCCATTCAAAATTAGAATCACGTATAAGGTGGGAGACACACCAACCTAAATAGGAGACCTATGATCAAGGTGGGAATCCCACCACCCTCACCATTTGAATCATTCATGCACCACATGGGAAATGGTGTCTTACTTCTACTATTCCCTCTTTTGGCATGGTTCTTAATAATAAATGCTATAAATACCCCCCTCTCCTTCACCCAAGGTTAAGTTTAAATTTAGTATTTATTTATTAACATATTTTTTTAGGTATTTTAAGGAGGTAATAATTTTTTAGGTCATCCACATCTTGGAGGAAAAAATTCAAAGCAACGAAGCTCTATCAAAATTACTACTGGATTCCTTTATGACATCATCAAAACATCAACCACATTAACAAGCCTCAAGGTAACCTTATTTTGTTTTTTTTATTTTAGTTCTTTAGTAAATTATATCCTTTAATTACCTTTACCTATACCACTTAATCCACTTTCCATCTTAATCCATTGACCTCCTTTACCCCCTTTGCCACTGTAATTTCATTTACCTCCTTTGCCCTCTTTGCACCTTTGCCACCTTCACCCTTTTTGCCTCCTCACCCTTTTGATACCATATTTACTTTATATTTTATATTTTTCAACCATAAATAAATCTCATTTTATTATATAAATCAATCTCAACCAATACATTATTTTAACCATTATCAAATTACCAAACCCAAAACCATAACCTTGCCTTAACCAATTTTCAACATTAGTATAATCAAACTAGTTGCTTTATTTTGGTTAACTTAGCAAAGCATCTAATTTTTTAAATTAATTTAATATAATTTTCTCTTTTTTATTTCATTTTTACATCAATTTAATAAAAATATATTTCTTTAATTATTTCCACTTAAGTGTTTTAAAGAAGGTGGATTGACAACCTCCTAGAAAGCTTTCACTTCTAGGATCTAGCTCATGCTAGGCAATCCACCCATCTACTTGTCTAGAAAAAAAATTTATTTTAGTGTTTTAATATTTTAATTTCATCCTCCCAAACCACATAAGATCTCTCCATAATCACATAGAGTCAATATAGACACATTTAATAGGTATTCTTATGTGCTCTTCTTAACTAGTTTTTTCTTTTCACACAAGAAAAAGTTAAAATTAGAAAAAACATTTTGGCACGTCTGGTGGGACCCTTGAGTTTTATTGGGTTCATAAATATTTTAGTATATTTATAGTTTCATTAATTAAATTAATTTATTTGAACTCTTATAAATTTTAAATTCTTTCTTTACAAAATAGGAAAAAAAAGTTTTAGTTGCATTTTTTTAGAGAATTAAATTTTATTGCATTTCTAAAAAGAAAGAAAAGAGAATTCGTCATAGGATTAAGATTGCATTTTCATGTTAAATTTATGTGAAATTTATTTGTTCTTGTCTTCATTCATATTAAAAAAAATAGTTTAAATTGAGTACATCCATTAACTGCTTACTTGATTTTATCTCACCTAGTTTAATTAAAAGCATTATGAATTAACTGTACTTCATAAATGCTACACAAACCAAACCACTTGAAAAAAAAACATCAAAGTAAAATTGAAACAAGGCCTAACTAATATTTAAAAACCTATTAGATCACCTTACCATTTCTTGATTATCGTAATTGGAATTAATTACCGAGGGCATAACCAACTTAGTTCTTTGGTTGAGTATAAAATCTAAAAATTTGTACATATTGGCTAATCACTCGCGCTAGCTACAACATTGTGATGTGAGGGAAGCAAGACCCAAGTACCAGGCCATATAATCAAACCAAGACATATTTATATTGAGTGATTAAACATAACATGAAACCAAACATAGACTACCTTGTTTAGGACCTATTCAAGCCAATATCTTCTTCACACTTTTCTAAGACATAAGCCAAAAGAAATATTAAAAATAATCCTAGGATATAATGCACTTTTAGTGAATGAATTATTTAACTCGAGTCTTTTTTTATTTCTCTTTATTTGAGGTGTGAGGACACATCATTATTTTATTATCTTCGCATATGGTTCTCACTTGCCAATAAAAAAGATATCAAGGAACAAAACCCACCACCAAATCAACCATCCCTAACTTCCACCTCTTCATCCATGGAACACATTTCCGAACCCATATACTCCCCTTACTCTTTTGATTCCTACTTAGGTATTCCTAAGAGATGTGTATTTTACTTTTTTCTTAAATAATAATCATGCAGCCTTACAACAATACCTATGAACTATGTCTTACCAAATCTTGATTTCAACCCCACCCATAGATGTGCCTTATGGTATGCCTCTACACCTCAAGGGGAATAGATCCACTACCACAAGAACTACTCAGCCTTTATCTACCCAAATGTTATCATCAACCAACAACTCCCTCAAAACTAACCCACCAACATAAACTACCACTTCCCTTATACCCCCTACTAATCACTCCCCCACAATAGGAGTGCCTACCTCTATCGCTAACCATCTTCCTCTAGTTACCTCTAATCCATCAAACACTACTCCACTTCCAAGAGTTTTGGTGTCCATATCCTCCATGTTACCACCAATTATCATAAGAGTCACCACCTTTTCATTGGCCACTAACCCAACCAGCACTCTAACCTAACACAAAACCTTTAGAAATCTTCATAACCCAAAAGGGAATATGCCTACTATCCAACCACCCACCTCTACCCAAAAATTAACATCCACATACCAATATATATCTTCCACATATCATCCAAAGACCACATATGAATACATGGATTCATCTCAACCATCTACTAGCTATTCACACATTGTCGAACCTCAACAAAACATATCATATAACTATGCATCCCAATAAGCTCAAATATACTTCATGAAGTTGATCATGGTCAAGATGACTAACCTTGATTCATCCATCTTTGGAGCCCATAATCTCTTATCTTATGATCAAATTTGAAATGTGCCTATTCACCCTTCAGTCCCCATCAGACCTTATCCAACCTAGTAGGAACTTGAAAAATTTACCAAGTCTAATAGTAAAGAAGACCCTCAACAACATTTAAGAGTATTTAGTCATTCATGCTATTTGATTTCTTGTGACAATACTCTTCTCCTTTGTACCTTTTATATGTCATTATTTGGACTATAATTAGATTGTTATAGTGCCATACCCAAACATTCCATCCTTTCCTTCACCCAATCAGTCCAAAACTTCTTGGATTACTTTTTGATCAATATATCTAAGAAAGTTTCTATTACTGACCTATACTCCATTTGACAAGTCAAAGATAAATGTACTTCATATTTTGTGTCTCATTGGAGGAGCCTAATCAACCAAATTTCCTTTTCATTACCTTAACTCTAGTTTATAAAGCTCTTCGCTCAAGCATGTGCAAAACATATTTCATCTACACTACGTGTCCAGAGATTTTAGACCTCTGATGAAGCTTTTACCATGGCTCAAAAACTAGAGAATAGAGCCATTGATGACAAAAGGTTAAATTTAAAGATCAATAACATAAATTATAAACCTAATGATCCTTTTTCTTTCAAACCAATCAATCATACCAGTCCCAACACTAAAAATAAAATAACTGGCAATGCCATTGTCCTCAAAGCTACACAACCACCATCTAATAACCAATAGAACCTAAGGAAACAAACCTCTAACTCCTCTAATTATTCAAACCAAACCTAAAGGAACCAAACTTGGCATAATAATAAGAAATAAACTCTACTTGGGGATCCCTATCCTTCTATTTTGGGAAAAAATTACTAAAAGTTAATATCATCTAGCTTCCACCAATTAAATCACCCTAATAGTTTGATGCTTCTCACCCCATACCAGGTTGGTATAATGAGAATGACCATTGCACCTTTCACCGAGTCATAAGACATGACATAAATAGGTGAAACACCTTAAAATACCTTGTCCAATCCCTCATTAACAAGGGGAAGGTTACATTAGACAATCTCAATGTACCATCAAACCAAGCCCTTGACATATTATGCGAGTTTCCCAATCATGCTCCTTTTACCCCTTATCTGATAATAAACCAAAACCATCCCATGAGACACATAATATTAATTTAGTTACCAATGATACCATTGTTTAAGAAAACATTATCTCAATTGCATCTTTCTTGATCCCCCTAATGGAATGGAAAAAACTTCCTTCTATTCCTTTGAATACATAAACAAAGGAAGCCACCGTACCCACACCTTCATTGAAAGATACCACACCTACCTCCCCTATCATATAACCATACACTCATTTTTTAGAAGATATCTCACAAAATAGGATAACTTCATTGACCCAACCTCTGATTTTAGAACATTATGTCAAAAACTAAGACAAAGGTAAATAAACCATTCCTTATCCTCGACCTAAGGGCTTAACCATTAAAAATAAGACCCAAGTAACCAAAACCCATTTAAAATTGATATCCAAAATAACCAAAAAGGTAAAACCATTGAAAGGCCCAAAACCCTAAATTTTACCTGCCTCAAACTTTCCCTCCATTTTGGGTCCTCATCCCTCTACCTTGAGCATGAAGCCCATTATTTTTGCCAAAACCCCACCACCTTTATTCATCATACCTTCATACTTGCTTTCTAAGACACCTCTCCTCACTACATCAATGATTCCTAAGTTACCTATATTACCATCCTCTACCTTCATCTCTTCAACCATCTTTCCTAAACCAAAACCATCAAATAATACCACCTTACCTAAGACACCTATCACCAAACCCACATCCAAACAACCTTCTACCTCAACACCCAAAGCAAAAATTGCTAAATATTTACCACCTTAAGCTAATTCCTATTTAACCATTCCATAAAGGTTGTTACAAACCTATTTCTTGGTCTTACCACCCTTAAATTTTTTTGACCCTTCACATCTTAAACCATCATGGTTTAAAAACAATTTGATTTTCCTATATCATAAGACACTTGGCCATGATATAGAGAAGTGTAAATCTCTCCAAACTCTTATCCATTAGATTTATAATGAGGATGATCTATTAATAGATGAACCTCCTATACCATCCCTACCAACCCAAGTAATAACACTACCTACCTAAAACTTACCCACTCTTCCACCTTTACCTAAGAATAAAGGTGAGTCAGACAAATCTGCTACCTCAACCTCTCCTGTTATCCATAAAATTAATGTGGTCAGAAGATCACAATATAAGGATAAATGGAAGGATAAGGCATCCATTCCTTGGACTTGTCCCTCCCCAAATTCCCAATAAAATAATACCCAACCATATCCATCATTAAACAAACCAAAGGTGTCTATCTTAGGTACCTCCCCATCTAACCCTCCATGCCATAACCCATATGCAATATCTATCTAGAAAGCTATCCCTAAGTAGCTTCACCAAAATCCAACAAAAATGAGCTTTTATAAGTTATTATCTACCTCTCCCCATCATTTACAAGCACTCATATAATATTTTTAATCCATCAATGTCCAACACAATGACCCTCAACCTTTATCCACCTTTGTTAGTACCCTTTGAACTTTCAACCTTGTCACCTTCAAAAATTTAGAAATACCTTCTATTCCTCTAGAGGATCCTAATACCCCCTCTTTATTATGACATATATTAATCAAACCTACATCAAAATGGTGATGATTTATGAAGGATCCAACATCAATATTATATCATCTCATGCCTATGACCAATTTCACTTACCCATGAACATCATGTCTGAAAGCATAGCGGTCCTTTGTTATTTCAATGATACCATAGCTACTACCTTGGGAGTAGTTATCCTTCATATTTTTTTAGGGCCTTGTATCATTTATAAACTTATTTATGTTTTAGAAAGATAATTTTAATACAATTTTTTACTCAAGCACCCTTGTATTCATGCCATTATTTGTGTCCCTTCCACCTTACATCGATGTGTCAAATTTGAGCATGAAGGGTAAGTTGTGACTATTCAATTTGACCCTAGTTCTTTCACATCTTAAAATATGACATATCAGCCTAATGACATCCTTCTTACTCCTTCATCCACCTCAAAACCATCTGCTAATGGCACAACTCCACCAACCAAAACTCATGACACTTTCACACCAAATTTTGATGAAGCTTCTACTAGCTCATCTATGCCTTATTCTCAAATTCTTGTAGAGTACCCCATGACAATCACATTATAACATCTTTCCCTTAGGGAATATAAAATCTTATCCCTAGATTCCTTCTCTACTCCCTAAGATTATTAGAATCTCAAACATGACCCTTCCTATGACCCTAGCATTGGAATCATCATCCCCTTTGGCCTCCCTATCCATAAAATAAATTTTATTTATGGGTGACTTAATCATCCACTTCTAATCCCTACCACTACTTCATACATCCATAAATTTACCTCTAATTTTTCCCATCTTAACAAACCATAGTTTTCTAAGTTGTATCTTCATAGGTGTGATTGGAAAGGATTTGGCCTTGGTCACTATGATCAAGGGTCTCGTAAGTTACTCCATATCAAAACTTTGTAACCTTATGAGTCAATTGGTCTTAGATATGAACCACTTGAAGAACCCATCAATTCACTTAAACCCATTGCAACCATTCGAGGAAGATATCCCATCTTCAGTAACCCAACTACTTTCCCCACCTGAAGATCTTGACATCATCCCCCCTAATTTTTTTTCTATTCAATATTATTAATTTTGGACCTCTCATCTACCAAAAGGGTGGCCAAACCAAAGTCTTTCACTTGTACACCTTGAAGTGGTAGATAATTATTATCCTACCATCAACACCATCAAACATCAAGATAATGACTCCATTCTTACCTAGCTCGGTATGGGGGATTATTCTATCCATAAATACCTTCCTCATGAGGCTTCAAAAATGTTGAATAAATCCACCACAAATATCAATTTAGGCCCTCTAGACAACCCTCACATTATAAAATTAGGACAATCATTGAATGCTAAGGAACTTTGGAATTTTTATTTCCTCCAAGATCGTAACATAGCATTGACTAGTTTTATAGTGATATACTTGGGATTGACCCCACCATTGCTACCCAAAATATAGTCATTCATCATAATACCAAGCTTGTGAGATAGAAATTATGATGCATGCATCCTCATATAGCCCTTCTCATCAAATATCTCTAGTTTCTCCTATCTGTAAATTTCATTCAACCCATTGAATACCCCCAATATGTCTTAAATATCATACATGTCACCAAACTCACTAAGAGTATACATATTTATGTGGACATTCATGACCTTAACCTTACCTATCTTAAGGATGACTTTCTTCTACCTAGGATTGCCTAGCTTGTTGATATTATAGCTAAACACGAGATGTTATTTCTCATGGATGGGTTTTCAAGTTATAATTAGATCTTGATTTCTCCTAAAGATCAACACAAAACCACCTTTACCACCTCTTAGGGAAATTTTTGCTATAGAGTGATGCCTTTTGAGTTATGGAATGCTGGGATAATCTACCAATGTGCCATGACTTATATCTTCCATGATATCATCCATAAGATTATAGAAGACTATGTGGATGACCTTTTTGAGAAATCTAAACTCTAAAAAGATCACTTGACTATTCTTAAAATCATATTGAACACCTCATTAGTTATCATATTTGCCTTAATCCCAAGAATTACATTTTTGGGGTCCTTTCAAGAAACCTTCTTGGCTTTATCATCTCTCTTTTTTGAATCAAAGTAGACCTTGATAAATTTAGATCAATTTTAGACATGCCTCCTCCAACCAACCTTAATTAACTTTTTTTCCTACAAGGAAAACTTTAATCCATTTGCCATTGCATTTCCTAGCTTTTAGACTGGAAATAACCTTTCCATCACCTTCTTAGGAACGATGTATTTTTCAAATGGAAAAGAGATTATCAAAAGACCTTTGATTTTCTTAAATAGTATCTTTTGTCACCACCTATCCTCACCCCTTTTAAGGATGACCACCTATTTTACCTATATCTATCTACCACTGACCATTCCCTAGGGGCAATGTTGGCTGACCGAGATGAATAACATAAAGAGCAAGCTATATACTATATTATCCACATGCTTGTGGAATATGAAACTCAATATACACATATTTATAAACTCTACTTAGCATTGACCTTCATGGCCTCCAAACTCCACCACTAACTTATTAACCTTAAAACTTATGTCATAACTAATACTGATCCACTCAAGTATATGTACTCTAAACCATACCAAAATAAACATATATCTAAGTGGCTCATGCTCCTAGCTGAATTCAACCTTCAATTCTTATAGTATAAGTTAATTAGAGGGAAATTCATTGTAAACCGATTGGTCAAATATCCTTTATTAGACAACCAACCACTTCCTCTTGCCTTTTTGGATGAGTCTATCATGACTCTTTTTCAAGAAGATGGAATAATCTACCAAATGACCATGTTCTTCAATCACTCAAAGTGACAACAAGGAGGTGACACCAGAGTTATCTCATTCCACTCGATGGTTAATCCCTTCCTCTTTCATTCAAACTTGAATTTTAATGCACCAATAATATGGCTAAGTACAAATCCCTAGTGATAGGTCTCCAAACTACTCTAACCTTGGGAATTAAGATAATCCATGTCTTTGGTGATTCCTAGCTTATGGTCAACTAGGTGAATAGATCCTATCAATTTAAGAATGATGTCTTGAAAAATATAAAATTTTAATTGACAATCTCTTAACATCATTCAAATATTACCTGGTCCATTTTGTTCCTTGATCTACCAATAAATTCATAGATATAGTGGCCTGCCTTGCTTCCTAAATCCCTTATTAGCCTTCCAATTCCAAAATATTTATCACCATTCATCATTTTACCACACACTCTTATATCCAATATAACCTCCCTATCATTTTTAATGTGGAGGAATTCCAATCCAACATTTAATATGACTAAACATTCAACTACCTCAACCTAGGCATCATTCCTGCCAACGTCTCTAAGAACACGCATAAAAAAATTGTTCAAAGCACATCTCGTTACACCGTACTAGGGGGAATCCTTTACAAACATGGTTTTTATGGTATCCTTATTCATTACCTATACAACCATAAATCTTCCCAAGACATTATGGAAACACATGATAGGATATGTGGGGAACACTTTAGTGGTCTAGTGGTCACTGAACGTATCCTTCACCTTGGTTATTATTAGCCCACCCTCAACCAAGACGGTTGTGATTATGCAAAAAAGTGTGTCAAATTTTAACAACATGCAAATTTTCATTACATGTCATCTAATGACCTCCAATTATGTAAGGAATTTTGGCCTTTATCATAATAGGGGATCTATCTCACTAGGGAAATCAACCCCTACTCCTTGTAGTGGCATAGATCCATCATCACAGCCACCAAAAACATCACAAAGTGGGTGGAAGCTATTATTATTATATTGACCAAAGTGAAGAATATTTTCAACTTTATCAACCATCATATCAATTGACACTTTGACATTCCTCCTAAGATCATCACCAATAATAGTAAATCCTTCAAATATAAGCTAGTCCAAGGTTTATGTGATGTATTTAGCATTGATTTAATATTTTTCTCACCTTACCGACCAAAAAAAATGGACAAGTAGAAGCCTCTAATAAAAACCTTAAAAAAATACTAACTAAAGTTGTCACTGCTTCATGTTAGGATTAGCACTTTCACATCCCACTCACCTTATGGACATATCATACTAGAATTTAAACATCTATAGGTGTTACTCCCTTCTCTCTAGTTTTTGGAGTAGATATAGTCTTTCCTCTTGAATTCTAAATTCCCTCTCTTCATATATCTTTTTAAGATATTATTTTTGAAGAATATTATCATCAACACCATTTAGCTCAACTTGAGCTACTTGACAAGCATCATTTATCAGCCCTTACCCACCTCCATACCTATCAAGAATGTATCAAATGCACTTATAACAAGCATGTCAAATAATTAGACTTCAATATTGGAGAGCTCATCTTAAAAAGAAACCAAAACATGACCAACATGGAGAATATTAAATGACATAATTTTGCTTTTAATTGGCTTAGACCCTGAATAAAAGTATGGATTAGGAGCTTATCATTTATCCTTTCTTGAAGGAAAACTAGAAATTGAGCCTCTCAACACTTCGTATTTGTGTCTATTATTTTGTTAAAGAAGGATCAATCTCACTCCTTTTGTCTAACTTAAGCTCATCCCTTGATTACAATATTTTAACCTTCACCCATCTTTATCCTCTCATTTTGAGGATAATTGATTAAAACATAGAACTATGTGATTAACCATCATAGTTATAGTCTAATCTTAAATGTGGGTACCATGGATTCACCCATAGCATGGTTCTCATGGATACTTTTTATATCTAATAAGATGGAATCTCATGGTCATTGTCTCTCAAAAGCCACACCTTTTCATATCATTAACCTTCTTATGTTATAATTTTTCCCTCATAAAGGTAAACCTCTAAACCTGATTAGGCTTGTCTATGTCTAAAAACATTACATCCAAAAAAAATCTGGATACTAAAATACTACTTGTGTTAATATCTTAAGCATTGAAGACTATTCCTTTGAAGGATAAATGCCTAAAACATTTTTCCAAAAATAAGGTAGATTGATCCCTTAAAGGAAAAATATCAAGAACATTAAACAAATCTAATAAGATTAGACCACTCACTTGAAGGATGGCTGGGTTAACTTTATCAAAGCAAGAAATTTATTGGAAGCTTCATGCATCAATCAAATTCCCATATATAATAATAAATCAAAACACCCACTATCACAATAAAATCTAAAGCCACAATCAACTATTAAGTAACATAATAAGTTGAAAGTTGTAATCGGCTTTCACATGTAGACTTCCTACATTGATTAGTGTACATCTAGAATATGACATCGACTTATCTATTACCATTCTTAGGCCACCTATAGAAGGGACAAACTAATTCACATGAGGTTATCATACATATCATCCATTATCCTTCACACCACCTATCACCCATCTTTCCTTTAGGCTATTTATAAATCAAGGGATTTAGAACTTACGTTACACCCTATGATCATGAAACATTTTTTTATCAACTCATAACCTCTCATGCACAATGTTTGAATGGATTATATTCACTAAGTCTATCCCACTTCAAGTTTATTTTCAGTCCTTGTCAAAAACAAAACATCATGCCATATTCTTATCTTAATGTGCTTAGTTAATGTTTTCATCATGAATTTTACCATCCAGTGTTGTAATAAAAATATTTTTTTTTTCTACATTAAGCAAGATTACAACCATAACCATACCAATCATAACCATAACCATAGCATTCATAAGTATCCACATAACCTTAAGCATGATAACATTCAACTAGTGACATCTAACATATTTTATACATGTTTACAGTAAATTATGTTTTATTTTATTTAGGGTGTGAGGAGTTGCACAACACATACATAGTTATTAGACTATCTACACTTAACCTAAGGCCCATACATATATTATTTTCCTACCTAAACACTAGGTTGATTGTCTAGGGACTCTAGATTTGTGTTTAGCCATCTTTTTACTTGATTACTCCCTAAACTAACATTTGTAACATTCCCTATCTTAATAGTTGATAAAGGGTGTACTCTATTCTCCTCTTCTATATTCATCCCCATAGAGTGATAATCATAATATGCTTTGGGTCTTTCACCTTGCTTGCCTATCACATCTACTATGTCCCTCTACTCTATTTGTTCTACTCACATAGGTACTACCAGTCATTGCCTCAATGCACATCCCCTTGGGTAGTGAGGGTTATCTCCGTAGATAGGATGATGGTCATATTATCTAGCCCTACATATTTTGTAGTGAAATTCTTACATTATTTATTTCTATATAGGTAAGATTTCAAGCTCAATCTTGGGTTGTGGGTACCTTTCCTCTTGTTGTTGATCTAACAATACTTTCATTGTCACCATTACATATTGTAGTATGTGGTAGATTTTCACATTGACCATATTGATTATTTTAGGTCATGGGGGTTGTTAATTATCTCCACCATTATTATCATTCTTTTCCATCTTCAACCTTTTATAGTTCTCTGCACTCTCTATATCCTACAAAACTAAACAACTCAATGATAGACACTGATCCTTATCACAATCCTTTAAATAAATACCTGACCATTCTTCCTCATCAACATGATTCTCCATTCCACCAATGGGGAAAGTCATATGATGTCATTGAATCCCTTAAATAGTCTTCCCACTTGAAATGGTCATGTCTGCTTACATTTTCATATAGACATGTCACCCTTAATCTGATTGGTCATCTCGATAAAGCCATTATACATCATCATGATAGATTTTTGTTACCCTTATCATCCAATTTGCATCTAATGTATTTCCTTACTTTTTCAACTTGCAGTCCTTGTGGGCCTAGTGGTCATTTGCATAATTATCACCTTTAGCCTGGTTGATGTAAATTATCTTCCAATCATGGGTCACTATAATGATCACACCTTTGAAACTAACACTATTATTTGTGGTAACTCTCAAATGATTTCCATTGTAGAAGCTTCCCCATCTAATCCAACTATATAACCAATATCTAAGACCATGTAGCTCCCTGCTACCAAGGCCTCTTCTATATGGACCCTGAAGTCATCGATTCTAAAGAACTAAGACTGAGGATGAAAACATGGCCACCTTTCATCTAGCCTACCCATGTAGCTCTTGGGTCAGGCACAATCCATCCTCTATTTCTCACCACGCTACTACATTTTTACAATGTGGAATATGATATACCTTCAAAGAAAATCTTTGTAGGTCATCACTTCACTATTACCCATAAAAATCAGCTCATAATGATGATGAAATTTTTGCAAACTAACTATGCAGATCTTGATAAAAAATCCTCTTCTAAATATTAGCTCATAGTGATAACTAATATCACTATGATTATAACTTCACACAATTTTATAAGGTACAACCTCCTTATAAAGGCACCTCTTCTTTATATTAGATCTATTAAAGGTCATTTGTGGTGCTTAACATTGTGTTCCCTTCTAATTTATCTTACCTTACCCATTTGTGTCTCTCATCCTACTAAATGTGGGATCATTATGGTAATTATTCACCAATATACACCATGCACCTTTGCCATCACCTTCACCAAAACCCAAAACCTCTATTTTACAGAACCTTCTCCATTAGCCCAAACCAACCCATGTGGTCCATCAAATTAGGGCAGCCAATTTGAGCACCATTTTCCAACCCTATTTGAACTACATTGGCTCGATGTCCATAAACTATGTAGGTGTTTCTTGACTTTTAAGGTCAGTTTAGCCACTAATAACTAATTACCCTCCCTTTTTCCTTCTCATTAACTTCCATTGCTAACAATTCCCTCTTGCCTAGTGCATCCTATGTTAGGGAATATTTGTATTCTTCCTACCATCCTTGTGTTTTAACATCATCTAATAATTCCTCTCTATTTTCCCCCAATTAATAGGAGAACTACATTAGCCTGAGGTCTTTTTGGGCTATGTAGGTAGCACTCATTTATTGAGGTTAGCTTGGCCACATCCTTTACTTTATTTGCCCTTCTCACCTAATATTTTTTTTCCACCCCTATATCTATCTCCTCACCACCTCCCTCCCTTATCTTTTTAATATCTTTTAACCACTTTTCCATCTTATCAATCTCTTTTAACACAAGGATTGATAACCTTCCTCATTGGCCCCTCTTATCTCCCACAAGGCCACCACCTACTCTACTTCATTGGCCTCTCCAACACCTTTCCTTACGGATCCTTCATAGCTCACTTCCCCACCCACCTTTTGCATTTTTTTACCTATCTATCCACTTTTTACCAACCTTTCCCCTATATCCTTTGTCTTCTTTTTCCATCCTCATCATTTCCCCTTGTCTTTGGCAATTTATCAGACCCTCTTCATCAGTCTCATTTCTTCACAATTACACATCATAATGTACATCTTGTAAGATTTTTGTTTCTTCTATTACTACACTTTTTATTTATGTTTAACACCATTCTCTATCATTTCACCACTCTTCCCACCTTTCCCATTTTCCATTATTCTTTTTTACTTTATTTTCATCCTTTCATCCCTTTTGTCTTCTTTTTTCCCTCCACAACTAGTTTTTAATTGGGTCTTTATCATTTGAGAAGTCTTCCATAATTGACCCTTTTATTCTTATCAGTCATTGCCTTTTGCCGTTTGCCTTTTGCATTCCCCTTATACTCTTTCCATCTCAGTAATCACCTGTATTTTGCATCTGTGTGAGTATCTATGCTTTATATCCCTACTTCAATTCTTCCATTTTATTCTTATTATCCCTGATCTTCATCTCATTACCTTTCATTATTTTCCACCATCCTCTCCCTTTTCTCCATTTCATTTAATTTTTCTTGTCTTAATAACATTCCTTGTTCTTCTTGACCTTCTTTTTTTCCTCTTATATGTCCATGCCTGACTCCTTCCATCCTTTTCCACCTTCATCTTAATATGTGACCTCATTTTTTTCTTCACATATCTCTTCATCCATATTTTGGTCTCCCTTCACATCATCCCTTGTTTGATCCCCTTTATTTTTTCCCATTCAACCTCCACCTCTTTAGAGTGTGGTCACTAGTTGAACTATTTCTACATGCATCTCTTTTTTTACTTCCCCATGTCCTTCATGCCTTTGCTTTAATGAAAAGAATATGGTTAGGCTCATTACTTCAATTACAACCATTTCTTCCTTTAATGCCTTTTTCATATTGATATTGGATCTTCTTTTTGATCCCTCTTTAGCTACTCCCTTCACCCTACTTATCACCTTTTTCACTTTTAAACTTATATAATCAAAACATATATCATGTTATGTATACAAATGTCTTCCATTCAATTTTGGTTTACAGTCAGATATATACCAATCCTAGAAATCTATAACACAATCTACCATGCCCATAAGCTGATATGACCCATAAGTGAGCATGAGCACCACTAGCTATTAGGATGTAATTTCATTCCCCATCTCCTTTAGTGTTGCCTATTTTAAATACCTTTTACTCTAACCTTTGAATATATAAAAATTAAAACCAAAACCACATTCAAATGGAATATTTGGGGTATCCACATGTGGATACTAGCTATACCATCTCATGTGACCTAGCTCCCAACCAATAATTTCCTATGATTCTCCCTACCTAGCCTATATCTTCCTATGCACTATAATATCCCTACTCTTTAATAATATTCCACACAATAACATTTTATAGGAGTCACCTCTTTCACCAAACTATTTTCCTCCTTGGTCTCTTTTAGACCTGTTTCTCCCACCTTCCCTTTCGACTCCCCAATCTATCTATCTTCATACATTCTTCTTCTATTTCCCCTCTTGATTTTCCATTTATACCATTTATTTTCCTTCTTATTTCAACATGTTCCCTCATTTAATTAATATTATTATTATTTTCCTTGCTCCATATTCCAAAACCACTTAGAGTCTTTCTGTGAATTCCCTCAAAACTCAACACTTACTTATTTTAGAACCCCACTAGATCAGGGATCATGGGATTGAATCTTCACCACTTCTCATTTACCCACTCTGTTACTTTGCTTTTCTAAATCATTAAATAATACCCTTCCATAGCCTATTAATGACATTGTTATAGAGTGTGCACAATGTCATCTTATTTTGGTGGTGATGAACGAACCCATCAAGTCACTATGGTAATTTAAGTAGTGTCAGATTTTCTAAAGCCTGGTAAAGCATATTTCTCCATTTTTAAAATGGTGGCAGAAATTTCATGATTAAACTTGATTATCCATGGCTATACATTCCTTTTCCATAATTGAATTAATTATCTAATTTCATATTAGGTAATCTCATCCACCATTTCTACCAAACCAATCAGACAACTATTTGATATCCATATTTTCCACCCTTTGGTGCTTCCCTTTGTCCAACATCCTTCAACTAGACCTAACTGTATGATACATAAAATTGGGGCAACCAAGTTAACCAACACTCCCCACCTCAGAATAACTATATTAAGCCTTAAGTTTATTTTGTATATTATGTCCATAGAATAATGTAGATAATGTCCACTTGCCTAGTGCATATGGAGTCCACTTGGCCACCCCATTCCAACCAACTAACCCACTTGCCCACATCTACCTCGATGTTGGCCATTTTTGACCTGACCTCTTCACATGTTTTATGATGACCTTACCCTAGATACCTATGAACAAAACCAACCTCATCTAGATGACTCAATAGGCTTAATATAATCAACTATGTCTAACATTGTGGACTGGTTACCTTAATGTATGTCTATCTAGAAAATGAACTTATTTTTATCAACATTGGTAGATTTAGTCTTTTAAAAATCTTGACTATCACACTTAGTCACATTTTGTGAACCCATTAGAATTTTACATGCCCACCTACCTTGTGTACCACCTAGTCCCTACCCACCAACTACTTATCAAAACTAGGTTAGAGGGGGAACACCTCCTCCCATACTTAAGGCACTCTAAAATACTATTTAAAAGTATTATTCAAATGTACTATTTACTATCACTATTCACTATGGGACCCACTATCATTCTTCATGATGACATGGCAAGTGACATGGAATATGACATGGAAAGTGACATGGAAGGTGATTTAGGAGGTGATATCGAAAGTGACATGGTTTAAAAGTGAGGTGGCTTGATGTGGGACATCATACCCCACTTGGGACCCTTTATTAAGGTGATTAATGACCTCATTTAAACATCACAAGGGTCCACCCTTAAAATATGGAAAATTTCCCCTTAAGGGGCCATCATTGAACATGTATTTTGTCTTCACAAATGAAAGTGGCCTTTAAAATGGGATACCCACCTCTTTAGTGCTTTGAAAAATATAAAGGGCACTATATCCACCCATTTTTAACTTTTTTGGGAGACCCATGATCAAGGTGGGAATCCCACCACCATCATATTTGGACTCATTCATGCACCCACATGGAAAATGACACCCTATTTTGTAGGGTATCTCTTTAAGTGCTTGGA